>NDXB01007518.1:41800-65289 GCA_002631895.1 Agapornis roseicollis | reverse complement strand
TTTTTTTTTTTTAAATTTTTTTTTTTTAAAAAAATTAAATTTTTTTTTTTTTTTTTTTTTTTTTTTTTTTTTTTTGCTAGAAAACTCTTTCAAATCTGACCTGTGGAACAGCAAAGGGTTTTCCTGGTGCTTGCTGTTTCTGATGGGATCCATTCAGTCCTGAAGGACTCTGAGACTGTGGAGTTCATTTGTTCCTTTGTTGTATTCAAAATCCTGATAAAGGTAAAAAGAAACACATTATATGCAAAGCTTATCGCTAAGTGTAGATGAAAAGTTCACAGTCAAAACAAAGTATTACTATTAGTTGAGACCTAATTTAATGGAAAGGGAAAGAAACAAGAAATAAAAATCGAATTCCTCTATAGGAAAGTCTCAATAACAATGCAATTAAAGTTGTTATACTCAGGTTTCCTTGTGTCTGTACCTGCTTTTAAGTTGTGGCACCTAAGACACAATGGGGTTTGGTTTCTGTCTTTACAGCATTCATTTACAGTGAATGGCTTTACAGCAACCCCTGTCTTTTCACCAGGAGGAGTATGGCTTTGGTACTGATTGCTTCTGTCTCCATTCTCTAGGGTCCACTTGCATAATTTTGTATACTCCCTGATCCTTTTTATTTCTGATTATGATCAGAGGTTTCATCTCAAAAATTAGCATACAATCTTTTGTTTGTTTTTCCTCTTTTGTGCCAAGGACAGCCCTTTTTTAGTTACTCCTCATTAAGGACAGTTCCTCATATATATTGCTGGACTCTCAATTTCAAACAAAAATTCTTGAAGTTTCCTATTTTACTGGCTCACCTGCCATTCTTTCTCTTACCTCTATGTAGATTGCATTAGCTGACCCACTTATGCTTGCTTGGACTTTGTGTCTCAGTGTTGAAAAATTGTATTTTTTCAATCAAAGAATGAAGGTAAGAATGCCACACCAAAATATCCTGACTTATCCAGCTATGTTCATAAATGTGGCTCAGTATATGAAAATATACAGAAATTGAGTAGTTTTCACAGAGAATTGCTGCTTTGTTCATATACTTAAAAATAAATCACAGCCTAAGTGTACTTGTAAAGTACATAATTAATTGCTCATGAGTGATCAGTACCTTCCAGATTAATATCAGAAATACGACAAATAGAAGATTATAGTAGATATATACAAAATGTCAATAAACATTAAAAATTCTAAGCATTTTTCTTGCAACTAATCTCCCTTCTTCTAATCATACACACACACAGAACGACCATGTGAGCGTGTTCCCTCTCCTGTGTTTGTGCAGGTTGCACGTGCAGCCCCTACTTTGTTTCCCTACTTTGCACACTATACACTTTCATCTCCTGCTGAATATGTGGGTACTCCTGGTCTGCACGTGCCCTTGCAGATTCCCACAGCACACTGGGTTTCACGCTAGTGCAAAATACCTCACTAAATCCCACAAGCACATCAAAGAGTGGCTCTCCATGTGTGCTCCTCATTCCCACACCCCCAGTTCTGCACAGGTGGCTCTTGGTGTTCCATAGGAAAGCTGTGGTGCTGCATGGCAACTTTTGGCAGTGCCACACAAGACTTTGGCCACTGCTGTTTCCACTCCAACGTCTCACCCACTGTTACAATTTTCTGTGCCTCATTTCTGCTTCTTTTCCTTCGGATCCCTTCTTTATGTCAATCACTTTGAAGTTCCCTGATTAGCTGTTAATCCTGCTGGTGGCCATCTTCCACTTTAAATGGCCAGCCTAGGGCAAACACCCTCCAAACAATTCACTGTATTTGATCCACATTGACATGCTAATCTTTACATATACACCTATCTAGGCCACTCACCAGTAGTGGCTATGCAGAATGCTGTATCTTTCCATGCTTCAGGAAAAAAATGAATTTGCTTTTAAATATCTTTCATGGTCATCCAAAAAAAGTTGGTACTCCTACTGTGGTTCATACAAAAGTGTGTGAAATGCTGTAAACACAGAAGCAACAGCTTTGTGTCTCTAGTTTTCATACGTTATTAATTAGAGTCATGTTTATATATGATCTTCCAAATATACTCCTTTATGCCAAAGACTATTACCAGATTTATCCTGTATAATTGCATTTATACTACCGCTAAATGCTCTATGCTATGTAGATTTGGCTCTTAACTTTTTATAAAAATGTGCTTGATTTTTTTTCAGGGACCATATATATATGTGTATATATATATAATTTTTTTTTTTTGTCTAGATGGTAAAACTTAAAAGTATGGAATATTGAAAAAAAGGAAACATATTATATACTAAAACAAAACCATAAGAAATAAGAAGATAATCTGTTTTGAATTTCAGTATTTACTTAGTATTATGTAGTATTTATAGAACTATCAGTGCTTTTTTTTCTTCATGTCTGCTTTTCTTGACTGTTGATGGCCACATGCCCAGATAAAGCCAGAAACTTCTAGCAGCTGAACTGGGGCTCTATGTAATACATATTTTAGAAAAGTTTTTGCATATTAACATGTAATTTTTATTTGTAGCATCTTTTAAAATGTATTCATAACACCAATTCTGATTCTATAAAGTTCTGTGAGATTTGTGTCAGAGAGAGTATAAATTTTAGTGGCTCTGTGAATGGCTGTTGATTGTACTGAACAAAATAAGACCATGAAAAGACTACCAAGCAGAGGTACCCGCAACAGGAATAACTGATAGCTACAAAGTCTTCCATTCCTTCCACAAAACTGTTTCTTGGAGGTTTTTTAACATCTAAGAAGTCGTTATCTCTCTGGATCGGAAAGAAAGATTTTAGAGAAGCTGTTACTGAGCTAGTTATGTAAACTAACTTTTGAAAGAATTCGGGGATAGATACACCAAAGCCTCTCTGGGCAACTTGCTTCAGGGCTTCACCACTCTCACGCTGAAAAGCTACTTCTTTGTACTCAGATTCAAGTTCACATGCTGCAACTTGTGACCAGCACATTGTCCTTTCATTCTGCACCTCTGAGTTTGGTTCTGTCTGCTATATAACCCACCTGTTGGTAGTGAAACATATGAAACAGATACATCCATAGTCTTCTCTTCTGAAGGATAAACCTAGCTCATCCAGCCTCTCCTCACACATCCTGTGTTTTAGTCCCTAGCCTTCCCCTACAGCAGTCTGCTCTTCCAGTCAACTTCCCCTGGTTTATATAATTGGCTTCCTTAGAATAAAACTCTGCAGTTTTTCTAGACAAATGCATTACTGAATAGATCAGTTTTATAGAATCTAGAAAGTACAGTGTGCTGGTGCTGTTTAAAATCTGATGTTTGAAGAGCCACAAAATACTTTCTGGCTTCTAAGAGCCATCGCTCATCCAAGAGGCAAAAAGGATTTTGCTTGTCAATTGCAAATCGAAATGTTACTTTCATTTTATTATCAATATTATCAAAATTATAAGGTGGATTATTATAAAATTATCTTTCAAATTTTGCTGGGTTTTTAACTTCTCCCTCTTTACCACCAAACAGTAATAACATACAAGAGTTTCTGCAACTTCCATCTCATAATTGATTCTTGCATCAAAAAAATTGTGACAAAGTTTTATACAAAATCAAAAAAAAAAAACTATGTTGGACAAATCTTTCAAATAACTTTTTCTCTCAAAATTTTCTAGTCTGCTGTCAATAGATAATGCTATCACTTCATGAGATTTTGAATATGAAAGATTTGAAGGTCAGAACTATTATTGTCTTGGAGTATTTTTTGGGGGGAATATTATTTTGTATAATTCATGCAAAGTATCATCTTAAAGAAGCAGCCTGAATTGGGAATAAGGGACTGCATTTTATTGTTTAAATCCCTGTTTGTTGGTTGGTTTTTTTTTTTTCTGTGACCTCAAGAAAGTATTGATACAATTTAGTTAGCTGTCCAAGGCCACTCAGATTGTCAGAAACTGGTCATGAAGATACATGTGCAAATATTCTGACAGCATGATTAAATACTATATTGAGATTCTCTGAGTCTTTCATTATTTTGGCCATACGTCATACTGGGTTAAACGGGAGCATAGAATTTCAAGATAGATTTTTTTCTTTGCAACAGGAGAGAACACAAAAATTCACTTCTTAATGGGAAAAAATTGCATGGCTTTGGAAAAAGAATTCTAAATACTTTCAGCATTCATTTTAATATGAAGTGTCTTCTCTCTGGAAAAACTTTGAATCAAAGCCTCAATTTTTTTTATTTTTTTTTTAATTTTTTTTCTCAGCAGTTGATTTTTAATCAAGTCTGGTTTAGATTTGGAAGATTTATTGGCTTTACTCAGTTTACAAATAATTAAATCATATCCCTCTATTATTACCTCTGGGTTGAAAACGTTCCCTTCTGCCTCCATTAGGCTTATACCCAATTCTCACATCTTTCCTCACTGGCAGTAATTGTTTCATGCAGACAGTCCAGCTGTTAGGCAATAATATCATTGTCTATTGTATTCAATGAGTTCTGGAAAGTTAGATCACTTCTGAAGGCTACATTGAGGAGATATCTAAAGATAGCTTTGCATATATAGGACAAGATAATTTTAATCATAGAATCATAGAATAGTTAGTGTTGGAAAGCACCTTAAGATCATCTAGTTCCAACCACCCTGCCATAAGCAGGGACACCTCACACTAAACCATGTCACCCAAGGCTTCGTCCAACCTGGCCTTGAATACAGCCAGGGATGGAGCATTCACAACCTCCCTGGCCAACCCATTCCAGAATCTCACCACCCTCACAGGAAAGAATTTCTTCTTTATATCCAATCTAAACCTCCCTTGTTTAAGTTTTAACCCGTTACCCCTTGTCCTGTCACTACAGTCCCTAATGAAGAGTCCCTCTCCAGAATCCCTATAGGCCCCCTTCAGATACTGGAAGGCTGCTAAGAGGTCTTCACGCAGCCTTCTCTTCTCCAGGATGAACAGTCCCAACTTTCTCAGCCTGTCTCCATACAGGAGGTGCTCCAGTCCCCTGATCATCCTCGTGGCCCTCCTCTGGACTTGTTCCAACAGCTCCATGTCCTTTTATGTTGAGGACACAATACTCCAGGTGAGGTCGCCCGAGAGCAGAGTACAGGGGCAGGATCACCTCCTTTGACCTGCTGGTCACGCTCCTTTGGATGCAGCTCAGGATACGGTTGGCTTTCTGGGCTGCAAGCGCACACTGAAGCCGGCTCATGTTCCACCCCCAAGTCCATCTCTGCAGGGCTGCTCTGAATCTCCTCTTTGCCCAACCTGTAGCTGTGCCTGGGATTCCTCTGACCCAGCTGTAGGACCTTGCACTTGGCATGGTTACACTTCATGAGGCTGGCATCAGCCCACCTAACAAGCGTGTCCAGGTCCCTCTGGATGGCATTCCTTCCCTCCAGCACATCCACCGAACCACACAGCTTGGTGTCATCGGCAAACTTTCTGAGGGTGCACTCAATCCCACTGTCCATGTCAGCAACAAAGATGTTGAACAAGACCAGTCCCAACACTGATCCCTGAGGGACACCACTCGTCACTGGCTTCCAGCCGGACACTGAGCCATTGAGCACAGCTGTTTGTGTGTGCCCATCCAGCCAGTTCTTTATTCACCGAGTGGTCCACCTAACAAATTGATGTCTCTCCAATTTAGAGACAAGGATGTCATGTGGAACAATTTTGCTGTTTGTTCTGATTTTCAGCAATCCCAAAAAACTAGTTTCACAGATACGCTTCATGGCAAAATGAAAGTAACCAAGCCTCTTGTTTCAGTTTGTGAAAACACTAATTTTGTGTTGCAGTCATGGAAACTGATACTCTTATGTATTTTATTTGCAAGGAAATGTTGTCTCTTTAACTACAGAGGTCAAATCTTTCAGGGTTTGCTGAGTCCAGTCAGCCACACTGTAATTTACTTAATTTGACTGGAGTCGAAATCAGCAATGATGACAGGTATTATATGTTTTTGACCCCAAACTTGACATGAGTGGAATTTTTTTTTTTTTACTTGACCTGCTTTGATGTTAAAAAATGATATAATTTGTTAACATTTAATATTGTTATTTTTTCTTCCTACAAATAATTACTTTGGTCCTAATGTTGAGAGTGAAAAGTTTAAACTGATTGGATGGCCGAATTCTGATCTTGGGAAAATTGATTTCTAAACGTACTGAGTGTAAAATATTTTGAATGGTTTTATATTTTAAGTCATCACTACATACAAGTTATTGTTATTAACATTATTATTAAATAAGTTTAAGCATCACTAGATTTTTACTGTAATGATGTATTATAAGTTTACAAAAAATGTCGTGTCTTAACCTTTATAGAACCAGGAGATGACATATTGCTCACTTAATATTCTTTGCTCACATTGTTGAAGACCTAAGGCAGCTTGTCATCTGAGGTGTGTTAACCAACATGACAGAGACTATAGGGAAATTTTGACAAATGTCAAATCAGGGTAACAGCTGTATTACCCAGGCAGCATAAGGAGATGATTAAGAAATTCTACTGTATGTAAATCTGTCACCATCTAGAATAGAATCTGAATTTTCACAGAAAAGTTGGGGATTTTATTTTTGTAAGTACAAATGACTTGTAAAATGGTATCACCTATAACTCAGCCTACGCATACCTATATTTTAATTATAGAATTTGAGAGTGAAGAATTTGATGACTTGCACTAATGGTATTATTGTTCAGAAAAAGACAGAATCTTGGATGGATGATATTCCTGAATTTACTGTGAGGAATGCGCATACTGAACTCCTACGCCTTAGATATACTCAAATACTTGAATACTGTGTTCAGTTTGGGACCCCTTACTTCAAGAATGAGATGGAGGTGTTGGAGCATGTCCAAAGAAGGGCAACAAAAATGCTGAAGGGCCTAGAGCAAAAATCTTATGAATGAGGACTGACTGAGGGAACTGGGGTTGTTAAGTCTGGAGAAAAGGAGGCTCAGGGGGGATCTCATCACTCTCTACAACAGGAGGTTGTAGCGCGGTGTTGGTCTCTTCTCCCAAGCAACAAGCAATAGGACAAGAGGAAATGGCCTCAAGTTTTGCCAGAGGAGGTTTAGGTTGAATATTAGGTAAACTTTTTTCACTAAAAGGGTTGTCAAACACTGGAACAAGCTGCCCAGGAACACACTTAATTCACCACCCTGGAGGTATTTAAAAGGTGTGCAGATTTGGCACTTAAGGACATGGTTTAGTGGTGAACTTGGCAACATTAGGTTAATGGTTGGGATGGCTATCTTAAAGATCTTTCCAACATAAATGATTCTATGCTTCTGTGATATTTCGATGGTATTGCATATGCATAAAATTTATAGCCCAGTTTGAAACAAATGAAAAGACCTGCAAAATGCCATACTGGCAGCTGCTCACTTCTTTAGGTGATAAATGATGTTGCAACTGACTATTCTGATGTGTTTACTTGCAGTGGGACAAATTCACCCTGTTCCTACATGCAAACTAAACAAGGCCAAGCAAGACACAGGCTCCAAAGCTGTGCCTGTTGAGTCTAGAGGGTTGTTGCACATGCAGCAAGATGTGGAGCTCTGTCTTGTCCTCAGCCGACAGCCATGTCTCAACACAGTGGAGGACATAGTCTAACAAGGGACCACACCTATCAGTCTTCCTTTGCAGAGTTCAGCCATCCCATTGGGCAGCTGTATGGACGTAAGTAAAGCCATGGTGCAGCTGGCTTCAGAGGCAGAAAAATATCCCTAGCCCGTTACATTTAATAAGAACTTCTGTTTCTGTAGAGCAAAACTGTCTTGTGCCATGGCTGGTGTGAATACAGGGGAGACAGTAAGACAACACAGACTCATATAACCTGCTTCTTGCTGTGTACATGCCCTGTATTCTGCATGTAACCATATTAACCCCATGCTGCAACCTTCCTGATGTCTTAGAAATATCTTAGAACACCATCAAACACTGAGGCACAAAGGCAGGTATCAAAAGAGTAGATGGTGAGATAGCACTGAGTCATTTATATTAGAGATGGGTCACTTTGCTATGGAAATTAAGAGAGACGGGGGTAAGTGCTCATTCAAAGGAGTGTCCTTTGCACTCTGTAGCTCAGGTCACTAATACAACATATGAAACTCTAAGGATACATATATGCTGTGATAGGCCTTTTCACAGTAAGGGTCTGAGTTCTCCCAAATGCCATGTAACAGATAAAAACATGATTGTATGAGCTCTAGTTATGACCCTGCCCATCATATCTCTGTTAAATGTTTTTTCAGACAACTAAAGGGAGAAAAGAGGTGTGCAGTCCTTAACATTTCTGTATATTTTCATATCAAGGGAATTTGTATTGAAAATTGCAATTTTCTGTATGAATACTACCTTTTTTATACCATGCAGTTATTAATTAACCAAACAAAGGGGAAAGAGTTGACTACAATGTATATTTTTTTACCATGATACAGAAGAAAGACACAGCTGAGCATGTTATGCTGACCATCCATTGCTACATACTGCTTAGTTTCCACAAAAGTTTAATTTCTATATGTTAACTATGGTGTCCTTATAAAAATTCCTTGGAGAAAAGGCCTCTTCTCCTGCATTATTACATTTGTATGCAGTGATAATTACTGAAATGACAGGATAGAGTAGAGAAGGATTACAGCATGGGCAGGCTGGAGAGTGTCTCTAAGGTAATATCAAGCGTGAGGTACGGAAGACAGATTCCTTGAGCTAGAACTAGTTGGACTTCTTATTTATGGTATTTTGCCTCTTGATTGTCACTTCAGATATTAAAATAAGGTAACTGGTGATTTTTCTTTTCCAGGAATGAAAAGTGTCAACAATCTGTCCCTTTTTTTCTGAGAATATGTAAAATACAAGTTACTCAAAAGTATCACTTTGTCCACATTACTAAATTGAACATCACATTATTTTGTTCCAGTAATAATTATGTTAGTGTACTTTTAGCAAACAATCTTCTGCCAAATTGCTGTTCCCTATAGTGCTTTGAAAATCTTACTTATATACAGAATGGAAAACAATTTATATTTGAGATTGTTGCCAGTAAGTCTATTCATTAGTAGAACTTTGGAACCATTTATTTATGGCCAAAAAGACTTGCACTTAGTATTGCAAGTTATCACAGTAGCTAATACATAATGTAGGTGCAAATCTGGCCCAAAATAAATAACTGCATAGACCAAATTAAAAAGATTTACAAGCAATGAACTCAAATACAAATTATTGAGCTACTCACAAGAACAAGTGCTGTTCCACTTGAATGAGTAGAAATGGCTGGCCCCTTTAAGTGTCAGCGTAGCAGCAAAGAACTTAGATAACAATATAAATCAGTGAGTCATAGCCAGAATTATTAAAAGAAAATTGATTTTTTAAAATGCTGAAAATAAATCTTAATAGCTATGTATGCCACTGAATTTAGCAATTTTCTCCAATAGAATAAATTGATAAATCTAGTCCACTTCACTGCCAGATGTTACTGAAATTATTTCAGGATCTATAAGCCAGAGCGTTGTATGCATAATCACATGTCACAGATTTGGCAGCTACTCTCATCTTTGCTTCATTGCATGGCATGGTTCCCATTTGTCATTTAGTGTCACAAACCTCCAAGCATGAGCGATTAGAGCACTTCAGCTAACATGCTGCTACAATGGTTTAAATGAAGAGCAGAAACTCACTTTTTAAGTGTATCCTTAGAGACAGACAAGTAAGATTACTCATAAATGTCTAACAGATTTGATTAACAGGTGTGTTTCCAAGACTCATCTCCTCAAATTAGACCCAAAAAGTGCAAAAATGATCACATCTTTATCAATTAAGTTAATCTATCTATTAAAACTTTCTCTTGGAATGAATATAAGCACATTAAAGGATAATTATTGTACCTTTATTTCATTCTACTTTATATTTAACTCGTTATTAAAGCCTTTGACATCTCTGATTAGTTCTGAACCTATTATTTACAGGACACTACACTGAAAGAAACTATCTGCAAATCAGTAGCTAGACAGATATTTTTTAAGGCACAATTTAAAATAAAATAAAGAAATATTTGGGTTGGCTTTAGTTTCTCTAGGGACTCTGTTAAAACAAAAGGCAAAGGTTTTAATGATCTTTTTTTACAGTGTAATTTGCACTGTGTTTGCATCTTGCTCTGCAGGGATGGCTGCAGAGCGCTGCAATAATACAGTATTTCAGCAGATGGTGAATTGTTTTTTGTTAGGTTGTTTGGGTTTTTTTTACTACTAATCATGTTATTACTCCTACAAACTGTGCATGTGGCTATGCTAAATTTATTATGATTATGCCATGTATTCTCCTTTCTTCTGTACCATTTTATTTCAGTTGTCCTTCTCTTTTACTGTTAGACTAAACTCATGAACAGTCATCATAAGCTTGCTCTTCTCCACTATTTTTTCCACTTGAAAGTACTTGTCAAAAATATGAATAGCTTACTTCTCATAATTAGAAGGAAGCTAGACTTACATGCCATTCACAGCATCCTTTACATAAAAACTACTATAACTATTGCCAGACTGGGTCGTTCAGCCACACTGAACTTACTTAGTGATTCACTGCCATTTCTCCTACAGCTGTGTATTTCTGGTAATTTTGAAATATCTTGTACAGTGACACTTGTCTTTGCTCTAAATTACTTGTATTAATTATAATTTTCAGTGGATGTTCTTCTAATTGTTTACTGTGGTATACTTAAATGTTATAGTCCTTATTTCTCTTTTGTTAATTTGCATAACATCTATATTAATTCACTGCTTATGCTTTAAATACAGAATATACTACACAAATAAAAAAACATAAATAAAATTCATTAAAACAATATGACTGTGTTCAAAACCTCATTTCTGTTTATATCAGGCAGACAAATAAATTCATGCATAACTCCATTAATGATAAAAATAACTGATATGATTCTATGTGACCTTTAAAAACCAGCGATGTTCATAATTTCTCCTCTTACTTTTGCTGTTTGTTGTGCTGAAGAGAGTCTTATACTTACCTGAGCTCTAATCTTTTTGCAGAAATCAGATGCTCTACAGTTTTTCAGTGGCAACTTTGCAAGGAAAGGGTACATTAGCAAAACAAGAATATATTTTAACTGAATTCTTATGTAGTATGATTAGATATATTTATATACATATATAGATATGTAGATATGTAGACATATCGTATACATATATTTTACTTCTGAGCTCAAACTGTTCTATAGATAAATAGAAAATTAATAAAATATGTAAGCTGTAAGGAAAGTTTACATTTTAGGTGAACAGATGAGTATTTCAAGTTCTTATTCAAAATTTGGAGTTAAGATATTGTAGCATAGTAAATAACATCTCTTTCATATACAAAGAACTGTAACGCTTTGAAGAGAGCTAGAATATTATAGATCATTTCTCTTAAAGAAAAATTTTATGCTCCAAGTATTTTAAGAATGCAATTACAATTTTGTATATACAAGAAATAACATTGAATTAAATAGGAAATAATTAGTGTATCAACACTTAGAGGTAATGAATAGCCTCACTACAGGGAACTTTGGAGGCCACTTTCTCATCACAAACTCATCAGCTCTAAGGGTTTGTCTAAGAGGGTGCAGATGAAGTGTGGGATATGGAACAAAGCCAAGCAAAATAAAAATCATAAACTCTAATGCAATAAACAACAAATAAAAATGTATGTTCTGAACTACACAAACTTTTCATCAAAAGACTCTAGGATTTCATCTGTTCATCTTCCCTGGTATTAAGATCTCAAACATGCAAGTTCAAGGGTCATAACTAACGGTCACAGCTAAGAATCTGACAAGAATACCAAATGCCATGTAAAAATAATCCAATTTGCTCAGTTGCTGTGATGATATGCAGTTCCTACCTACACTATTTAAAGTGACAGATATTCCCTTTACTGGAGTACTCATCACATATGATGTGTGACATCATGAAGGGTATATTTTAAGGGAATCTATCAATATATATTCTATGATGCCATGTTGTAATTTTCCTTACAAATTAGTTTGGGGTAGCTGTCATGTATTCCTTTTATGAAAGAGAGTATCTGAGAGTTTTCTTGTCACTTCAAGAGCTTTGCATAAAAATCAGAAAAATGATCCTTGCCATCAAGGATCCTTGCCAGCAGTAGTAAGGATCCTTGCCAGCAGTAGTAAGAGGCACCTGGGGAGCTGTGTCCAATTCTGGGTTCCCCAATCTGTGAAAGACATGGACATACTAGAGTGAGGTCCAGCAAAGGGCCTTGAAGATGATAAAGGGACTGAAGCATCCAACATATGAGGAGACGCTAAGTGAGCTGGGACTGTTCAGCCTAGAGAAGATTGATATTCATACCAATCTGTGTGAATACCTGATTGGGGAGCATAAAAGAGTGGGAGACAAACTCCAATTAGCAATTCCCAATGAAGAACAAGAGGCAAAGGACACCAATGGAAACACAAAAAATTCTGTTTAAATGTTAAGAATGAAACTACTGTGAATGTGGTCAAACACTGAAGGAGATTACAAGAGAGTGATCAGCCTGTCCAAGGTCCATCTCAACAAGCCCAGAGAAGCACAAGAGCACAAAGGCAGATGGGAACCCAAACTAAGGACTCAGAAGTGATACCCTGTCTGGGCCCTTCTCAGGGCTTTCCCAAGATGACCTAGCCCAAGCATCTAGGCATGAAACCCATCAGGATGAGACAACACTAGACTATGGGGTATGTTATGTGATATATGGGAAAAGTACTTGGGGGATTGTACAAATTATGAGATATTTAGGGAGGAAGTAAAAGTGGGGAAAGGTATGGGTGTTGGTGAATTGGGGAAGAACATGGTGAAAAGAAAATTTTCATCTGTGAATGTGTGTACACAAAGGTCTGTGGTACCAGCAGCTGGAGAACCTGGAATGAGTGAAACCATGCAACAGCCTCTGAAATAAGACCAGGGGTCAGAGGCCCTAATGTCCACTGTGCCAGTTACTGGAGTGAGTGTGTGTGTGCAAGCATGTGATTACTAACAAAAATGAAGCTGGACTAGTTGGGAAGTAGGTGAAGTGTCTTGGGAGTCAGGTGTATCACTAAAGGTGAAACAATAATGCAGTTGGCTAGTATGCAACAAAGGTGTCTCTGCCAGCTTCTGGAAAGTAGTGTGGCTGTGTGTGTCTGCATCCTCAGAGGTAAGGCACATGGAGAAACAAAGGATCCAGAGGCAGCTACTGGGCAGACTAAGTGAAGAGACCTACCTTGAACATCTGCATATATGTATTTCCCACTAATAGTCATCCATCCTATTCAGCTAGAGAGAACAGGATGAAGCTGTTGGGGCTGTGTGTATGTGAGCGTGGACTGTGTCTGTCTATGTGGCCATCCATGTATATATGCATATGTGTTGGAGATGTGTGTTTGTGTGTGCCTTCTGGGGGTACATGTTCAGGCTCACTAGTGGTTAGATCTGAAAACACAGAGCTGAGGCATATTTGCCTCCTGGGCTGCAGGATTTAAATGCCTTAGCACCAAAGAGCTTTAACTGATCCTCCTCAGAAGAGGGTGTTGGTTAGGTCATCTCCAGAGGTCACCTCAGCTATTCTGTGAGTCCCTGTTTCAAGAAGTTCTCTTCTACTTCATAGATAGACCAATTTATCCTGATGAAGTGTGAAACACCTCTCAGTATAAATAGCACACCTTGCCATGTAAGGACCTGCAAAAAGGGATTAAGGAAATGTTTGGCAAATGATAATATGCAGTGCTGAAAGCAGCAGAGGAGTTGGGGATGATTCAGTGGAAATGAGAGAGGCAGTTTAACTTCTGTTGCAGCTTTTACCTCTTCAGGGACTTGGCAGCAGTTTGCATTTGGTGGCTTGCACTAAAGGAAGGTATTCCCTGACAGCTCCTCCTCTTTCCTGTGGAGTTCTTGCAAGCCCTGTGAAGCAAATGGCTTCCTCAAACAGAGGGTGTGGTGCCCATGTGTGTGTCCATGGCTTGTTAGGCAGCTGACAGCCATCAACAGGAATGCAACCGGTCTGGGGGTGCCAAGTCACCTGTTGCAGCGTTAGCTGTTAGAGGAGACGGGATGCAAAACTGATGAAGTCTCACACATGCTGTCTTCTGGGAGCAGTCCTGGTACGAATGACATGTCTTGATGTATTGTAACTGAAAAAAAGAGGAAAAAAACCATGAAGGCAAACCTGCTTTTGTAGTACAGCGTGTTCAGTACGTACATTTTTGTTTGAAGAGTGTCCTTTTTCCTTCTAAAAACCATGAAAAAAATCATGCTCTGTACATGTGGTGTGACTTTCTGTGGTATCATTAACACAATCTCTGAACACCTCATTAATTTTTAACATCTTTACATAAAAATGTATTTATCTTCAACACTATACATTTTTATTTTGTACATTATCCTCCCTCTTAATTTTCTTATACACTCCCACTCCCAGTATTCATCCACACAGTTCAGTTGGTGATTTCCCCTGTCATTTCATTATTTCATTGTCCTCCTATACATAGCTTATTTGACTGATGCAACTTACAGATCTTACCTGTGAGACTCACACCAGCATGGCTTCACTAAAGGGAAATTCTGCCTGACCAATTTGGTGGCCCTCTACAATGGGGCTACGAAACTGATGGAGAGGGATAGAGCAGGTGATGTCATCTACCTGGACTTGTGCAAAGTGTTCAACACTGTCCCACACGACATCCTTGTCTCTAAATTGAAGAGACATCAATTTGATAGATGGACCACTCGGTGGATAAAGACCTGGTTGGATGACCGCACGCAAAGAGTTGTGGTCAATGGCTCAGTGTCTGGCTGGAGGCCAGTGACGTGTGGTGTCCCTCAGGGATCGGTATTGGGACCGGTCTTGTTTAACATCTTTGTTGCTGACATGGACAGTGGGATTGAGTGCACCCTCAGCAGGTTTGCCAATGACACCAAGCTGTGTGGTTCGGTGGATAAGCTGGAGGGAAGGAATGGCATCCAGGGGGACCTGGACACGCTTGTGAGTTGGGCTGATGCCAACCTCATGAAGTTTAACCATGCCAAGTGCAAGGTTCTACACCTGAATCTGGAACTGTTGAAACAAGTCCAGGGGAGGGCCACGAGGATGATCAGGGGACTGGAGCACCTCCTGTATGGAGACAGGCTGAGAAAGTTGGGACTGTTCATCCTGAGGAAGAGAAGGCTGTGTGGAGACCTCCTAGCAGCCTTCCAGTATCTGAAAGGGGCCTATAGGGATGCTGGGGAGGGACTCTTCATTAGGGACCGTAGTGACGGGACAAGGGGTAACGCATTCAAACTTAAACAGGAGAAGTTTAGATTGGATATAAAGAAGAAATTCTTTCCTGTTAGGGTGGTGAGGCACTGGAAGGGGTTGCCCAAGGAAGTTGTGAGTGCTCCGTTCATGGCAGTGTTCAAGGCCAGGTTGGATGAAGCCTTTGGTGGCATAGTTTAGTGTGGGGTGTCCCTGCTTATGGCAGGGGGGTTGGAACTAGATGATCTTAAGGTCCCTTCCAACACTAACTATTCTATGATTCTATGATTAAACATCATTCATAGACATACTCTTGCAGTGTGCCTCCTAGAAAGGAAGTAACATTATTCAGAGCATTAATATTAAAAGTTTAATATTAGTTCTCAGTACTTTTCCCTATTCTCCAATATCTGCCTGTTTGTCTACTTACTTTACCACAGAATTCCCCCAAAATAATTGCCTGCTCCTGAATAATAAGTACCAAACACACAAGAACCAGTACTAAATAGTGGATAGCTTAGGTAGAGAAAATGAAATCCAGATCTACGTTGAATCAGCAGTGTCTTTTGGTAATGCCTGAATTTTTCTTATGTCCTACTGTAAAGTATTTCATTAGGTTATTGTCTTTACTATGTCACACTGTTTTTATGTTAAATTTGGCACTGTGTTTTATAAATGAAGTGTTAGCTATAACAATGAAAAATAATGGACAAAAGTTCTCTCACATATGTGCAATTCCATGGATTTCTTATCTGTCCAAACTCTCTCCAGTGACTTCAAGATTGTAAGGAGTTTCACAGAATTAGTGAAGGGAGTTCATTTTCACAGTTTTACCGATAATATTCCCATAGAACACAGAAATGCTTGCTTATATATGTATTTAATTACACTGCACCTATTAGAATAGCGATCTTGAAAGAAATTAACAGCTAAATTAAACAGACTTGTTACATTGATACGTTTTTCTTGCATTACTTCTGGCTGCTATTTGCTTCATCTTTGAAGTATAGACAACTGCCAAAATTGGATAACAGTAGTCTGTTATGGTAGAACATGGCATATTTAGGAGTTTATTTCAGAATGCAATTAATACCATATAACTTCCACTTTTTAAGTGCTGAAAAAGGACATGTAGACAATTATCTCAGATATAAATCTCTGCTACGTATTAGAAATCTGCCCTTTGGTAACATGAATCTCCTGTAGTTTAGCAGAAGCAAAAATTTCAACTTTTCTCTCGAGTTCAACTCATTAAATTTCTACTTTGACTAAAACATAAATCTGGCAAAATCATATTTTTAAGCCTGTATCATATCAAGCCAGATTCTAGCACATTTGTGTTGTTTGCAGAGCTGTGGAACAAGTTCCTCTATCCTGAGCTGTATTCTGCACCTTCAGAGCTTTGCTCTCACACCCTTTAGTATCCTCTTTATTCATATTTGCCCTTATGTTTAATAGAAAACAATTGAATTTGTGTCTTACACTAATGTTTCTATAAATCTGAGCAACTGGAGACATCTTTTTCCACTGTTGATCTGGAAGGGTACAGATTTCTGGTGCTCTTACAAGCTGACCTGCATACGTAAGATAGGTTTTCTCTGACTGCTTGGGTTAATTGCCTAGATCCCCTCTGCAGTCGATTTGAAACTGTGCCTGTTGGGCACAATTAATCTCATTCTGAAACTCAAATTAATTCTAACCTAGAAGTGCCTATTTCTCTCCCCTCACTATGAAAGAAATTTAGACAATTACCTCTGAAATATTCCTCTCTACTGGGGACATTGTAAGTCAAGAATCCTAGTCAAAGTATTTGGCCTAATCTTTTAAAGAATAGCAGGATCCATCCTGTTGAATTACTTCCTTGGATTACTTCTGAGCTCACTATTCAAGTCAATAGCAGTGGCTCACTCCAGGCAACCATTATTGATGTCAAATACTGTGCTACATTGGCAGTTATTGAATTATTGTGAGCTTTGAATGAAATGAAGCTGGTGACCTGCAATGTAGAGCTATTTACACTGTTCATGACATTTCAGACTTCAGCTGAAGGGAAAATCTCTTTTATATCAGAAACTCATTTTAACTTTTAAAAGTAACATCACAGAATTTTATACTAGCAGTATCATGGCATATTGAGTGACTTTCGTGGACGTTATTATTGTATGCAGCACTAAATGAGCTTTCAGCCAAATTTTAAGATAACATTCCTGCCTCAGCCATACCCTGTATATCATAAACTATACACTGGCCTCTCTGCCTCCCTCAGAGGGAGGCATATATAGATACATAGATACATAGAATCATAGAATAGTTAGGATTGGAAAGGACCTTAAGATCATCCAGTTCCAACCCCCTGCCATGGGCAGGGACACCTCACACCAAACCATGTCATCCAAAGCTTCATCCAACCTGGCCTACTGCCAGGGNTATCATAAACTATACACTGGCCTCTCTGCCTCCCTCAGAGGGAGGCATATATAGATACATAGATACATAGAATCATAGAATAGTTAGGATTGGAAAGGACCTTAAGATCATCCAGTTCCAACCCCCTGCCATGGGCAGGGACACCTCACACCAAACCATGTCATCCAAAGCTTCATCCAACCTGGCCTTGAACACTGCCAGGGATGGAGCACTCACAACCTTCCTTGGGCAACCCGTTCCAGTGCCTCACCACCCTAACAGGAAAGAATGTCTTCCTTATATCCAATCTAAACTTCCCCTGTTTAAGTTTGAACCCGTTACCCCTTGTCCTATCACTACAGTCCCTAATGAAGAGTCCCTCCCGAGCATCCCTATAGGCCACCTTCAGTACTGGAAGGCTGCTATGAGGCATGAACATCTCTACTTTTTTTCAGACAACAAAAATGTAATTGATAGGGTGTTATCAGCAAGACTACAAAGATCTCTGAGTAGATCATGACTTCTAAGGCATTGATTTCTATGCTTATATCATCTTCATGTCCTTATCATCAAAACTACAGTGACAGAGCTAGGGTGTGCCATCTGACAATATTGTGACATGCTAAATGAAAAACTGTGTCCCAGCTACATAAGACTGAAAAGAATAAAAGAAGCATATACTTTGAATTACATTCTCATTAGCTCTGTTTTCTGATCTCCAAATTCTGGTTTCTTTTTTTTAGAAATTCAGGCAACTGAGTCAATTAACATTTAGATCAGTGTTCACTTCAGTCCAATGTCTCTCCAGTGCAAAATTAAAGAGATTGTCATCTATTTTTATCAATCCATCTTTTTGTCTGCCAATGAAGGTATTAATCCAATTAAATCATGACCAGAAGTAGTCTATGGCCTTTGAAACCTCACCATATTAAATGGAAGAGATGGCCTAGAAGTTTTATTCATGGATTACTGCCACAAAAAGGTGACTTTCTCTCTATTCACACACACACACACACACACACCCTGCCCCCAGCTCTTCCCTCTGCTTCTAGCATGCTGAGGAGCCATACTAATAGTTACTGGTGGGGATTCTTTCAGTGCTTGCTGTTTGGAGTGGAGGGTGTACCTTATGGTACTCAATGATTTTGAATTTTAGTTTTCTTTGCAATTTTCTCCCTCTCAATTGACATTAGAAAATGAGGGAAAGATTTAGTTTATTCTATAAAGAAAAAAAGCCATGGAAACTATTCCGTTCATTTTGTACTAATGTGAGTAAAAAAGTTGATAAGCCTGTGGAAACAAAAGGTAAATGTCATTGAAATAAGCAGTACTTAAAATAATGACATTTTGTTGTATTATTAAAGGATGCAGCAAAGGTGTATTATTTCATTTTGTTCATCTTTCTGTGTATCATCATCATAAGGGCAGAGCAGTTATAACCCTCCTAAGAAAACTAGTCAGAAGATCACCAATTTACAAAACTAGTGAAGACAAGACACAAACAACAGATGTTTCTTTGTTTAGGAAATTTCTTTCAACTTCAATGCCCTATATTTTATTATATTTTCTAAATTAATATCTTATAAAGGCAGGCTGAATATTGATGAACTTCAGTAGTAGGTTTTTGCTGAATTGTTCATAATTATTTTATTCAATTTAATTACCAAGTTTTGTATGCAATCTGAGGGGATTATTATTTCATTATCAACCAAAGAAAACCCAATAAAAGCATGAACACACTCAAAATCTACAGTAAACCCGCACTAATAAGTGACTATTCAGTTTTAGAGTGCTTATTCTGGATGGTATTGAATGATTCGGGAATTTTTAAAACAGCAGTAAGCCTTGCCCAATAGTCCCTTAAGGGCTCTTTTTAAGAGCTCACACACTACTAATGATAGTGCGGTATTTTCCATCAAGTCTTTCAATAATGCTTGGGTGGCAGCTGAAGCAAGTCCAGGCACTGATGAGAGATTCCCAGCCTCAGTGACAGTGGCCTAAGTCCCAAACTTATCTGTAGCTATCAGGACAAATGTAACTTAGATTTATCAGCCCTTGCTCACTCATGGAAGACTCAACCCTTATGGTACTGCAATGATTCCTGTTGGTTCCTGTTCCGCCAAATCTTACTCCTTATCTCAGTGCTAACACTAGTCTGGTAGACACTAAAATATCAGAACTATGACAACCCATCAGGCTTTCCAGTCTCAGCTCATATCTGTAGATCAGTGTGAATCATTTTCCCCAGCTGGAAAATCTTTTAATCCTTGACACTGGGTCACCACAGAACAAAGCCCCCTTGAGCTCTTCTCCAATTTTGTTTTGTAAATCTCTCCATCTATTTTAATACCACTAATTGATTAGCTGCTAAAGTCAAATTTGTCAAGCCTCAAAGATTATGCTGTTTGGTAAAATCTAAATCATTAAAATTTTGCGATTAAACTGCAATCCTAATCCTGAAATTCCTGTATTTCTGTAATCCTAATCCTGTAGTTCCTATTCCAAACGTCTTCATAAAGCCTATATTCTGAGTACCAAGGCAGCAGAAATGTCTTTTTGCAGCCCAAAGTAAGTAATGTGAATATTAAATGTAGGATATGCCATGCTGTGTGCTTTATCCTTTTGTTAGCTGCAGATGTTCTTCTACTTGCTGTTCAACAATGTGACTGCTCTGATTCCCAGTAGGATGACTAATTTATCCACTGCATTGGGACAAAACAATTCCTAGTCCCAGGTATGTTTTAATGGTGAAGTATCTGCACCTTTTCATGCTCAACTATTAACAAGGAATAGAAGAAAATATCATTACCTTAGTGTTTAGACGTTATTGTTAAAGTGGATTTAGAATTCATTTAATCCAAGTAAGTTCCTAGTGGTACTCATGAGAAATTGTAGTCAGAATAAAAATGCAATGATTTCATATTGTTGTTGAGACTCCTTCCTCGGGCCTATAGGGATGCTTGGGAGGGACTCTTCATTAGGGACTGTAGGGACAGGAAAAGGGGTAACGCATTTAAACTTAAACAGGAAAGGTTTATATTGGAAATAAAGAAGAAATTGTTTCCTATTAGGGTGGTGAGGCACTGGAATGGGTTGCCCAAGGAAGTTGTGAGTGCTCCATCCCTGGCAGTGTTCAAGGCCAGGTTGGATGAAGCCTTGGGTGACATGGTTTAGTGTGAGGTGTTCCTGGTTATGGCAGGGGGGTTGGAACTGGATGATCTTAAGGTCCTTTCCAACCCTAACTGTTCTATGATTCTAATAAATTAATCTTTATGTTTATTAGAATTAAAGTCATTCTTTTTCTCACTATTTTATATTGGCTAAAACTGCACTGTAAAACCTCCAATGGCTTTTTCTTTGCCGTTTCTGACAGCATGAACATAACAGCAAATAGATTATGGTCTAATTGATGTATCATGGAAGTGTCATTACTTTTACTTTAGTCATAGTTATTAGGTTCAAAGATGGTGCTCTGCAAGTACATAATTTTTCTGGAATTGTTCTGTAGAGTAACTGACGGCCTCCATGTGACAATAGTGATACACTTTCATGTGATCCTTGTCCCAAATTCATATCATACATAATTAATTTTCAGCACCATAAAAGTCATTCTTAGTCCTTTCATCACTGTTTCCTTTTGTGGATGGTGACACCAAGATTTTCTTACAAGAGTAACATTGCTTCTTTATACATGGCTGATGAAGAGTGTCTCTGAAGACTAATTTCTTTCTCACATCCTTTTGTTTTAAGTGATCTTTTTCCCCCTGAATGTTCTATATTGAGATAATTTTCTCACTATTAAACCCCAGGAAACTTAAGATAAAAATCAATCACTGAGATGTGATCTTCAGGTTTTTTTAAGAAACTGAGAAGAGAGTCAAAAAATAACCTGAAATTATCTGAAGTAAGAAGTAGTAGGAAAGTGCTATTCTTTCTTCAGAAATTCTATCCAGATGAAAAATGCAAAATTTAAGAATAGGGAATAATGAAAATGTATATTTATCCTAAATTTGGGGAAATATACTACATGGAACATACATCTGAGGTGCCTATCCTCATTTTGTGAGGCTCCTCCTATTGCTCATGTAAAGAGAGAAATAGCCTCAGAAAATAATCTGTCCAACTGTCTTAAACATTTGTATTAGGCTAAGATAAAACAAAATTAGGACATGTCATTTGCCATCCCTATTCATGGACTTTTGGACCTTAAATTCTCAACTATTCACCTTGACTGTGACACAGTTTGAGGCAGAGAAAACAAATCCCATCAACCTAGGGCTGCATGTACTGATAACCACATAGTTACCAAGAAATACACTTTAATGGAATCATTCTTGGCAGATACAAATTTGATGATGCAATTAAAATCTCTGCCATTAAGAAATATGAAAAGCCTCATATTGTGTTGCATAAAACTTTCAGAGCTGAGAAATGAAAACAGGAAAAATGGGGTACCATTTATATTGAATATAACTTACCAACATCCACTGGGGAAGAAAAAACCAAAACCGTGTTTCAGTAAAATGTTTGATTCAAATTCAAAATTATAAAATATTTAGTTGTGCTATTTTTAATGGTTTGGTGTCCAGTTGTCTAAAAATCTAGATCTTCCTATGCTTTAAATGCACTGATTTTCAGTCTCCAAAAGAATTAATGTTTGATGCCAGTTACTAGGAATAAATTCTAATAAATGAGTACTTCTGATACGACTTTCAGTTATTCGCTCTGAATCATGGCTGAGTAAGAGGCTAAAAGAGAGATTGTGGTATGAAATGATTTAAGAAAGTTATTTTACTACATAAATACAAGGGATATTGTGTGCCAAAATTAGTATTAAGGTTTCTAAAAATGACTGGAACTCAGCTTGAATATCATTAATTGTCAGCTCCTTCCTTAAATCAGATTCTACTTAATTGATTTTTCATAAACTCAATTTTACAATTTAGAATATCTTCAAACTAAGTAGATTATAGCATTTCACACATTTTACATACACCAATTAAACTCTGTATGTCCAGACTGCATTTGAAAAGACTCTTCAACATTGTTGGCTTTTTCTCCTATAGAGGCATATTGCATGTCTTTGTTTAACTGAAGCACCAACAACCTGGAAAACATTATTAAATGTCATATTTAATTAATCTAAATTCTTTTTTCTTATCTGGCTGCATTCAAAAAGAATAGTTATAGAATTAGGACACATCAGCTGAATAATGTCTGAACTCCACACAAAACTAACAATTTCTGGGATTATAGAGCTTGTCTGGACTGTGTGTATCTCCCTAGCGCTTTCATAAATACGAAAAAATTAAAAAAAAATGCCAGTACTGTTTCTTCTCTCAGCTTAGGTCTTCAGAGGCGTATACACCAATCAAAAACTATTCAGTTAAACTATCTTAATGAGGTGAGAAAAGTTACAGTAGAAAAATCATCACAAAATTAATTATGTCGGGGTTTACCTGCAGCAGAGGATTCATGTAAGTACTCTGTTTGTTAGGCATTTAAGCCATGTCTGAATAAGAGCTTTTCTCTTCTATCTAATGTTTAGTTTGACAGCATGTATGAATTTTACCAAGAACTCACCACCAGTGGTTTAGCAAACTGCCTAACAACTTTTAAACATGATATGTAGAAATCTTTACACATCTTGTAATTTATAATATATAGGAACTTGAAATCTTTTTGTGGTTATAATATGTATTTTGTGCCTGATTCAGAAGAAGGCAGCATACCTGAAATACAATCAAGATGTGAAGTGGTACCCATGAATACCCCATTTGTACTGTATTTGCGCCGGAAACCTGAAAGGAAAAAAAAAAAAACAAAAACAAAAACCCCACCACCACCCTCCCTCCCCAAAAAAA
>NDXB01007518.1:0-28807 GCA_002631895.1 Agapornis roseicollis | reverse complement strand
TTTCTTTTTTTTTTTTTTTTTTTTTTTTTTTTTTTTTGTTTCTTCAGATGCTTTCTCATCTTTTAACAACAATTCAGAAGGATTCAGCCACATTCACAAAACTGCGATGCTCCAGATTTCATGCTAGATTAGAACTGAGTTCCTGGAGTGAGGAACTCTTCTTCATGAAACAATGCCCTTTGACCATAATTTATTGGTGTTAGAGTCTGACATCTAGCCTAAACCCTAACTTATACTTTTGCCTATGGTATTGTACACACCAACAGTGTCAGTTTTGCTAAGACCTGCTCTGTCAGCATGCTACAAATCAAGTTTATGGATCAAGAAATGATGCAACACTTTGCAGTATCAAGACCTCAGTGAATATTTTTTTGTGCAATTCAGTTTGAGACTGAATTTGCTAGACTGATGTAGGTACAAAATATACCCTAGTTAAATGTTCCATTACAGTAAACAAAGATCTAGTTGACATGGTCAGTGGAGCTCAGAGAAATATTTAGCTAACCAGCCACGGAGAGGAACACACAGGGAAGTGCAGGAGAGAATGAACATTCTTTCTTTCTTTTTTTTTTTTTTTTTAACATCAGTGACTTTAAAGGTAGAGAAATTTGGTGTAACATCCGTCAGAGTGGCAGACTTTGCCAGAGATTAACAATTTTTCATATCGCATGCTCCATAGTGCTCTGTGAAAGCTATACCAGCTGCTCCAGGGGATGCTGGGAAAGAAAATAACAAGGGTCAGGAGAGTAAAAATATAGGAAAAACAAGTAAAGAAAGAAAACAGCCAAAACATTACATACCAAACCATTTCTACTTTCAAAAAGGTTGCTTGATGTTTTATCTTGTGTGAAACCATCTTGCAGATATGTTACCTTAGTTCAGTTTTCTGGGAATACCTCTGAAAATTACCACACACATCCATGCTTCCTGCTCTCCACAAAATGCACTTTTTCTTTCCTCTTAAGTATCAAGTCTGTGTAAGAAAGTTTTATCCAAGAGAAAAACACTTAATGCAAGAGAAAAACATTTTCAGTGAAGCACAGGGAGAAAAAAGGAACTGATCAAACTTATGATCTTGAAAGACAATATTTATGACATAGTGGCAGTGATCCTCTGCTCCAATTTCTTTATAAGCCTCTGTGAGAATATTTGATACAAAGAAGTTCCTTTCAAGTGCTTTCTTTGTACACTTGTTATGAGCAATTAGTGAAGCTCCACAGTCGTGTGATCTGACTTATCAGTTTTTATTTTGTTCTGTCTTTGGTGAATTCAATGGCTGCTCAGTGCTACTTTTCCTGTGATCTTCATCTCAGATGTCTACACATGATTTTCCACTGGGTCTAATTTAGTGCTCTCTCACTCCAGTTCTGTACTGACATAACTCCACAGAGCTTTTTTTTGTTAAGGGAGAACTGAAAGAAATCAGGACTTGCCACCTGAACTCTTCTGACTTGAAATATTTGAAGAGGAGCAAGGGGAGAATCTGAACACTCTCATTTTGGCAAAAGTTTTTTATACACTAATCACAACAAGAAAATGCACACGTGGGTTTTAATTTTAGCAAGGAATGTTGCTAATGGAACAAAGGCTGTGAACCCATATTTTAGGATTAAAGTTTTCACTTTATGCAGAAATGTTTTTATAGTTTAGATACTTTTTTTTTCTCTGAGCACAATAGCCTGTGTGAAAGTAAAGCTTGAATTCTGGTTTCTGATATATCAGAAGCTCTAATAAGTAACCCGTACTGTAAAGAAATATCTTACATAACTGTTACATATCTTACATAACTGTTTACCGGCTTTGATAAAGATGTCACCAGTTTCAGCTGGCTTTATTTTAATTAAGGTAAGTTATGTGTTTGTGGCACAATATCTTCCTTTTCTCAAAGAAAACAGGAGAGGAATCTGCATATGTACTGCTGTATTCCAGATGGTTTGTATGGAAAAGAAGAACAACATATTTCATACAGAAAGTCCACTAAAAAACAAACCTCACTTATACCAAGGGGACTGTTTCATTGCTAACTAGTTCACTCAGAGAGAAAAATATTGAATATAAAGAGTCTTGCATGGTGTTACCATGCTCTTCTTGTTTCTTGTGCTAGTAGTATAAATAGACACCTGGCTATCACCTGAAATAAGTGAAGAGACAGAGGAATAGAAACAAATAGAGATTTACCAAAACATGGTGTTGAGGCAGAGATGCAATCCTTTTTTGTTTCACTGTGGGCATTGTCAAATATTTTTTTATTATTTTGAAATACTGGTTTCTCTTATCATAGAATCATAGAACCACAGAACAGTTAGGGTTGGAAAGGGCCTTAAGATCATTAAATTCCAACCCCCTGCCATAAGCAGGGACACCACACACCAAACTATCTCAACCAAGGCTTCATCTAACCTGGCCTGGAACACAGCCACGAACAGAGCACTCACAACCTCCCAGGACAATCCATTCCAGAATCTCACCACCCTCACAGGAAAGAATTTCTTCCTTATAGCCAATCTAAACCTCCCCTGTTTAAGTTTGAACCCATTACTCCTTGTCCTGTCACTACAGTCCCTAATGAAGAGTCCAGCCCCAGCATCCCTATAGGCCCCCTTCAGATACCGGAAGGCTGCTAGGAGGTCTCCACGCAGTCTTCTCTTCCCCAGGCTGAACAGCCCCAACTCTCTCAGCCTGTCTTCTTGTGGGGGATGCTCCAGTCCCCCGATCATCTTCGTGGCCCTCCTCTGGACTTGTTCCAACAGCTCCATGTCCTTTTATGTTGAGGACACCAGAACTGCACACAATACTCCAGGTGAGGTCTCATGAGAGTGGAGTAGAGGAGCAGGATCACCTTCTTCGACCTGCTGGTCACACTCCTTTTGATGCAGCTCAGGATACGGTTGGCTTTCTGGGCTGCAAGCGCACACTGCAGTCGGCTCATGTTCATTTTCTCATCGACCCCCACCCCAAAGTCCTTCTCCACAGGGCTGCTCTGAATCTCTTCTCTGCCCAACCTGTAGCTGTGCCTGGGATTCCTCTGACCCAGCTGTAGGACCTTGCTCTTGTCATGGGTCCCTCTGGATGGCATTCCTTCCCTCCAGCACATCCACCGAACCACACAGTTTGGTGTCATTGGCAAACTTGCTGAGGGCGCACTCAATCCCACTGTCCATGTCAGCAACAAAGATGTTGAACAAGACCAGTCCCAACACCAATCCCTGAGGGACACCACTCATTACTGGTCTCCATCTGGACAATTGACCACAGCTCTTTGAGTGCGGCCATCCAACCTGTTCTTTATCCACCAAGTGGTCCACCTATCAAATTGATGTCTCTCCAATTTAGAGACAAGGATGTTGTGTGGGACAGTGTTGAACGCTTTGCACAAGTCCAGGTAGGTGATGTCAGCTGCTCTACCCCTGTCCATCAGTTCCGTAACCCCATTGTAGAAGGCCACCCAATTGGTCAGGCAGGATTTCCCCTTAGTGAAGCCACGCTGGCTGCCACCAAGCACCTTGTTGTTTTTCATGTGCCTCAGCATGCCTTCCAGGAGAATCTGCTCCAAGATTTTGCCTTCTTAATAATTCATATTACCATTACATAAATGGGGGAGGAGGGTTTGTGTGTGTGCTAGATTCATCCATTTAAATATACATAGATTATTTCACTGCTCATTACAGATTCTGGGTGGATTGAACTATATAGAACATGAATAAAATAAAACAGATCTTTCCTTTATATGAAAAGAAGCATGTAAGCAAAATTTCTAAACTCTACAGTACCAGTTAAGTTAGGTGTTTTTGTAGAACTTATTTTTTTAAATTACCTTTTTCAGTTGCACTGACTTCACTACATTTTTATTTTTTTAAATAAGACCATTAAAACTACAACGTATGAGTGAATATATTTCTGTTCTACAGAAGAATATAAATATACACTTTGTATATCAGTAGGTCCAGTTAATACATCTACTTTATTAAATTGCAAATATGCCTTAGAAAGATTTATCTACTCCCTGAAACTCATTTATGTCATTCCCCCTGTTACCAGAAGACTATTTGTTCTAGTCCCTGATATTTATTTTTCCATGTGCTAATTTTTTAAAAGTAGTGTTTCCAGCATGTTTCCAGCTTTTCCTGGTTCTTTCACCGTTGCTATGCTTGCCTTTACTGAAGGACTTCAGAGCTTCTTAAGCACATATTGTAATAATAAAAATGAAATGTAGCAGACTTTCATCCCAAGGTGTTTCACTTCTAATCCCATAACAATCATCAGACACCTGTTTAATAGGTTTCAGATAAGTGAGGGGAGACAGGGAGGTCTGATATTATATTATCCCTGTGTTAAAGTAGTCAAAAGGATAAATGTCCACTTCCTGTTTCTGGAGTTAGCTTTCAGCCTGACAAACCTCTCCATCTTACTTCTACAGCAGAGCAGATACTAAGTGACGTATCGGGTTGGTTGATTTGCTTTTTCTGCCTAAAGACACCATCCAAAAAATTGCAGCTTATCAAAGTACGCCAGTACTGTGGAGGTAGTATCGATCCCTTTTAGGCCATCACAATTACATGACTGGAAGAACACAAAAAACCTCTCTTTTGTATTTTTCAAACATGGACAACTTTCCACAGTCAGAGCTCTTTTTTTTTCTTTCTCTGAATTCACTGAATGGATGACTGAAGGCTGATCAATATAAAACATTCCAGAGATCCCAGAGAAAATTATCTTCACATGGAAGTGCTTCGAAAAGTCAGAAGAAAAAGACAAAAACAAACAAGCAAAAAAAGAAATCCTGCGTAAAATAAAACCCAAACCACAAATATTCAGTGGCATGAAAGAATTTTGTCAGAAATTTGCTCACATATACAGTTAATAGTTTGCATATAAAACATACTAAACAAAAATGTTTACAAAATCTGCTTAACTTTCTATCACTTTCTTAACGTAAGATATATGAACCCTCAGAATGTGGGTTATATGAAGAGCTTTCTGAGAGTTTAAGAAAATATGAAATTGAGTGCAATTTTTTTACTTTTCCCCCAATTTTTCAATAATTCTTTCTTGCATTCTTTACCTTTTGCTACTGAGAACTTCCGTTTCACTTGGAAACATACTAACATATTACCATCCACAGTGTCATGACAATCAACACTATAGAAAAGGGAACATTACTCGAAGAGTGTCTGCACCAGCAGCATGAAACCACAGTTCAGTTTCTGCTTTTCCCTGCTGTATACTCTGGCTGCACAAATCTCTGCCTTGGGTAGCACTCAACATTCCAGCATTAAGAAACAATCAAGTCTGAGCTACAGATGTTCAAATAAGATACTGCTTATGGGGATCAAACAAACAGAAATAATCCTGTTTTGTAAGGAACACAGATTTCATATTTCATATCCAGTACTGCAGCCATTGTTGTGTCAAAGAACAGAGTCAGCTTAGGTTCAGCTCTCAGGTTCAAGAAAAGAGAGATAAAGTTCTGAAAACCTGAACTTCATAGTATACAAAATGCATAGTCTAATACACAAAATGTGCAATCAGAGGAGAAAATGGAAACATTTTCTTCAATGTATGTGTTTTTACAATGCCAGATGACAATTGTCCTTTTATTCAAGTATAAAATAGTTTAGCAATCAATAGACATTGAGGTTTTCAATAATGCCCATATAGAATAAGGTTTGAATAGAAATAAAAACCTATATATATTTTGGTAAGCATAGTCTTCATAGGCTATAGGGCAATAAAACAGGCCCAAGCAGTCTGGATAATAAAGTGAATGATGTATTCTTATTTTCACACATAAAAGAGAAATGAGGAAGGAAAGTTAGAAAGGTAACATCCTGCTAAGGAACGTTTTATCTGCATTTCCCAATTATAAATGTCTACTTTACCTAGGAGTACAGTTTTATTCATTAATGTTATATCTCTGATTTCTGCAATTATTTCTGGAGCCATCCAGCTCATGAGACGGGCTCAGGGATTGCCTGTACATTGAAGCATACTGCAGAGCACGCTTCCCATCTTCACAGAGACAATATTGTGTGTCACATCTATTCATCATATCTCCTGTGCACTGACACCACTTATCCAGCATCAGAAGTACAAAGTGATCTGGAATACTTCATAGAAGAGGATTGCATCACTTGCCTGGAGGAATTCTTAGGCAGCACAGATTTATTTGACGTTCAAGACATGCAATGGCAATACAGACAGCAGGTGCTGGATACTCCCAGGGTGTGTCCAGATCAGGTACAATGTCAAGTAAACACATCAAAGTTTTGATGTTCTCCAGCAACTCCAAATAAACCATTCTTTATGCCATCACTGGAGCACCCCTGAAATTAATTTGCATGCTCATCAGATTTGATGTCTTTTCCATGCTATGAAGTACTTTTTACATATCCTCAGTTGCATAAACACAGAATCATAACCTGACCTTCAGCTTTAATCACTGTTTAATTTGCATGACAGATCATTCGTATTTTAATATATTGCATTGCTTACCTTTGCCTCAGGCAATCTCATGATTTTAACAACATTTTTGAAAATATAGGAAAAATAAAAGTTATAAGGCAGTCCACTAGTAGGATAGACTTCCATGGTTTTCAACTCCTCCAGAGGTATCAATTGTTATAGTTACGAACTGTATCCAAACAAAACTTCCATTATATAAATAGTATACAACTAATACAAATAGGATCTGCATTTCTTCATACTCCCCTAACAGTAGATCAAACAAACACAGGGGCATTCACTGGAGAGAAAAGACAAAAAGAACATTGCAGCATAGAATTGTGTTGCACCTGACAAGTGCAGATTCTGTGTCATAAAATGGAGGACCTTAAGCATTACAGTGAGGCTGCAAAATATCTAGGAAAAGAGGTGAGCTCTTCTACCTGTAATCTCTGATGAACTTAAGTTGCCCTTTTAGCTTGCATTACAATTTGCAGTTACATTTACAATTTACAATCACATTTACAATTAAACAGAAAACCTGTCTTTATGTTTAAGACTAACATGGAAAAAAAAAGAAAGTAAGAACTGCGTTGTCCAATAAAATCAAACCTGCCTTGAGGTTTTTTCCTAATGAAAAGTGAATTTATAAATAGTGGTTCCTGGCTGTGCTGTGTCAGTACAATGAGCCAGTACTGTGCCAGTACCATTTTAAGAAGTACTTTAGTACTGAATTCTCTGACTGTACTTTTGTAGTTACAAAAAAAAAAAAATAGACTCTGTTATTAAAGTTACATACTGAAAGATTCAAAAATGTACTCACTACAGAAAATAAAGATTCCAGCCACTATCAAATATTAATTTTACAGCTGAATTAAAACCAGGTGGAGGGTCTCCATTTGAGATTAGACATTTGAATAAACCAGTGCAGAAAAATGAAGGAAGAGAGAGGTAAGTAACAAAGGTCCTTCATATAAGTAATCTGGAAAAAAGAGAAGGGTTTTCATGGAGGGAGGGCAGAATTACCATACTCTTACTAAAGTCAGTGGAATTGGAATGAACTATTTACTTCAGTCAAGATGTTCCCTTGAGTGCCCAGTGCTAGGAGAATTTTCCATTCATTGCCCAACTTCTAAACCTAAAATCCATCAATAAAATCTTCCTTAGAAAATCTATAAACAATCTCATTTTGGTTTAAATGTATCTGAAAAATGAGGAGTAAGAAAGGAGGCAACATGAGTTTATTTTTGCACTAAGTTTTCAGTTAGTAATTATCAATGCTATTTTTAACTGTTGCATATCATGTTTTATTCAATAGTTCATCTTTTTTTTTTTTTTAGAGACACAATAACCTATAATATGAATGACAGCTTGGATAAGTGCATTGCCATCTCTTGGTTATGGATACATTTATTACAAACAAGGCTGCATCCTCTTTTCCCCAAGCTATTTTGACATTGAACACAAAATGTTGAAACAAATGGCACATGATGACCATTGAATTCTTTGTGCTTAGTACATAACTTTCTTCCCATGATTGTACTTCACTGGGTTTATTTTGAACACAGAAAAGGGAAAGTGAGCCAGAGAAGCTAAAAAATTTTTCAGGATAAATAATCAAGTACCCCAAAGACTTTAAACACTTGGGAACAGGTATTTGAAGGTGGCAGTCAGGAGCTCAGCATTAAAAATGACACATGTAGCTGGAAGCCTACTAAAGGCTTGTCTTTTTTAGTATTCTGGATCAGAATCACTACCATCAACTTTCTCATTGGTCTTTTTTTCATTATTTTCCCATTAGTTGTGCACATGGAAAGCCATGACTGAGTCCATTATTTTTGTCATTAGCTCAATGACCCGGTGGTAGTCAGTCTAAAATCGGCTTTCTCTACAAACTTTATGATGGTGGTTTGTTTTTCTTCAGTTTTCTGGTGCTTGAAATGAAAAAAAAAGCAAGGTAAGCATTGCTTTAGACTGACTACCACTTTTGCTTTGGCATTGGAAAAGTACACAACCTTTGTATTTCAGAAGTCTGGATAAAAGATGACCCTGAACTATGGTACTACTAAAATGAGATGGCAATAACAAAAGGCAATTGTGAATACTACAGCAGGTAAATATCTTTGAAAATATAACCCACTTGTAAATTTCAAACAGCAGTCAAGTCTCAGCATAAAGTTTCAAAATGTTGTACTTTATGGTTAATTATCTTATTTTTTATACAATATTTTTAATTCTGCTCTTGTCCCTTAAACATTCACAGAGGCAAATAGCCTCATTTTTTTTCCGCATCATGTTCAAATCAACAGGACACTTTCTGTCTAAAGCAATGACATTTTGAACAGTATGAAAAATATTTTTCATGTCATGGCTATTTCATCTTGCCTCTAAATGGAAAAGAAACTTATGTCAAATATGTGTAGAAGTTTCAAATCACAGCCAGAACAGCCATCAATATTCAGCATCCTAACTGGATGCCTTAAGTGCTGTTAGGTCAAGAAAGGCTGCAGTCTAATAAAATTAGGGTAACATTAAATGAGTTGTAAATTGTTCCTATAATTGAAAAGGTAGAGGAACAAGAATAAAAGCTCTTGTTCTTATTTCTAATTCAATGTTCCTTGTGTTCTTTCTAAATCAATGTGATGCCATTGAAAGACTTAACTTGTAGCTCAGCTATAGTTAGAAATTTTCTGCTGTTAGGATTGTAAGTAAACCAATGACAATTGCTTTGGATGATACTACACTCTATTCTTAATTACCATGACAACACAGTGATCTGCTCAAAGTTTTTCTAGGTAGGAGACTAGAAATGGTCTGAACTCCTTATCCTTCTGCTTAAAAGTCAGTCTACCTTCCCTGCACGTCGAGAAAAGGTAGTCCTTCTGAACAGAGTCAATCATTTATTTGTTTCACCTCCAGCTTTACCTATCTTTCCAAGCACAAAGAGAGAAAATGCTTAAATTTGGCTAGACAAATATGTATTCTGCCTTGACTTTCACCTTAGATAGCCTAATGGAGAGTGCACTGAGCATAAATCCAAGATTATGGGCTATATTACCCAGTTAGATGTCTACAACATTTCTTTAAAACAGTAGAAAAACAACCTGATGAAGTCCTCAAACAGCACAAATAAAAAAATCTTGAGCACCTAATCATAAAGATCTGATTTTATTTTGCTTTTGTTGCATACAGAAGGAAGGTTATAAACCAGCATCTTACAGTGTATTTGAACAAAAGTCATCCAAGCAAGAACTCTTTTTTTATTAACATCTTTATTACGTCAGACTTGAACAAATGCAGCAAGTTTAACAGACAAAACACAAGTGTCCCAGATCCTTCTACATTTCAGTGTCTCAGAAGAATGCTATAGTTTATGCCGGTATAAAGAAAAAAGGAGACTATAATGTATGTTCCTATTTGAAATAAATGAGAACTGTCTCTGCTGAAGCCAAGGACAAGCATAAGTTTCCAGAAGAATGGTCATACTTGTAACAATGCAACAGATATAATTCCACAGGGGAAAAAACACAACCAATCAACCAAACCAAACAAAACAAAACAGGTAGAGTGCCTATTTCTTGTCGTTAGCAAATGTTGTGTAATATTCTGCCCTTTTCTGACTCTCACTTGCCTCTCTTTAGCACCTCTGCTTTAAACCAGGTAGACAAAGATTGTAAGGACACTGATCAGTGAAAAGTTGAAACCTCTCATATAACTATGTCAAGGAGAGATGCCTGATAAATATGCAGTCAGAGAGCTACAGCAATATTTCTGTTATACCTAAACTACATTTTCTAAACTTCAAGCACTTGACTTCTGCCACATCTCACAAGGAATGAGGAACAAGTTACTTTGAAAAACACATCTCTGTGACAGAAATCCCTGTACAGAGTGAAAACACCTAGTTTGATTTTCTTTTTTGCGTGCCAGGTTTTTATCTATGATTCTAATCATCCCCTGTCTGATCTTAGTTGCTTACAGTAATAGCAGATTATGCAATGCACAGGTTATTCCTTTGGCAGCTAAAGCTAATAATCAAAAATACAAGCTGTGTTAAAATTCAGATTTTTATTCCCAGTCTACACAAGAGCAAAATGTACCCTGTAAACACATGAAAAAATGGCAGGCAACTACGACAAGAGCTGAGTAGCTCGAAGTGTCATGCTAATCTCATTGAACGTGTGTTGTGCCTATGTGCTGTAGGTCTCCTGCTACTTGTACTTTGGTACTTTGTACTTGTACTTGTACTTGTACTTTGGTAGATGATCTCTTTAGAAAGTTCCTGAGAGCCCATATTCTGCTTTAAGCTTGGGTCGTCTTTTTTGGTTTAAAAGTAGCATTAAACATAACACTAACTCCAGCAACTAGTTGTGCCATAAAAGTACATGTGTTTTCCTGGATTTTGGATGTGAAGTGGGAATGTAAAGGTTATGTTTATATATATATATATATAAACTCTCCCTGACTATTGGAACATAACGCTGAAACACATCCCAGAGCTCTGCTCTCACAAGCACTACCAAAATTTTACACAAATGCATAAAGGCACTGAAATACGTTTCTTCTTGTTTTTATTAACATGAAGATTCAAGGTGAAGACAACTTCACTCTTGGGCTCCCTTGCTAAATATTTATGGCAACAAAAAGCTGTTCCAGCTCCTGTACCACACAGATAACTGCAAGGTATGGGGCAAAAGCAAAGTGCCTTCTAGTCACATTTGTTTGGTAGTTGGTGGTGTTAGTTACCCTGAGTTCTCTCAAGGGTTGGAAAGGAATAAACATTGCCTTTTCCTCAGTACAGCCATGACCTATTTGCTCACCCCACAGCAAAGTACAGTGATACAATAAGATCCCTCAACCTCATAAAGCATATGAGAAAGCCTCACCTGGCTGCAGTGGCACCTGGCAGGGACAAATAACTCCTAAGCAAGCATCAAAGCACTTCCAGCAGAGGCACATCCAGCATGAACTGGTGCTCCCACTTAAATCACTGATTTGATGCAACGGCTGCCATCCTGTACTGAGAGGTGTACAAATGAGCAATGTGCCCTTCTGCTGAACCTTATTGATCTGCATGAGTCTTAGGACAGACACAACTGTGCATTTGAATAGACCACAAGGCAGAGCTGAGGCTTCATGAGCAAAAAATCAATTTGTTATATTTATTAAATAAAATTTAAAAAAAAAGAAGAAAGGATATAAACTCTCTATGTTTTCTAAACCAATCTTAAGTAATAAGGTTTAGAATGAAGACCACTTTACACCTGAATGCTGGGGTTTCTGGCATGCTCTTCCACAGTGTTTGCTACAGATCACCGGCAGGAATGAAAGCACCCTACTAGCCCTGATCTAAATCCAGCAATTCCAATCTTCATAAAGGAATGTAACATTAAACACACTCAGAATGAAAGGAAGTAATATTCATGAACAGAAAAAAAAGACATAGACCTTCATTAAATATTTTGATAAATACATATATTTTTAAAAAGAGTTTAATGTGGACACAGAAGTAGAAACTGCTGCGGTCTTAATTACATGTCTCCTCCAAGAAATGAAACTTCTTATAGACGATTTCATGCTTTGGCCTTTTTTTCAGCTTCTATAGTAAGACATTAGTCTAGCACCCAGGTGCTCTTCTGTTCAGTTAGAGAAAAGGTCAATCCAAAATAAGTATACATTAAGTTTATAAGGGCTGATAAGAAGATAGTAGGGGATGGCATGAATGCAGCCATATTAATTCAGGGTAATGCTTTCCCAGACATAAGCAATTCAGCTGTTGTGCTCAGAATGAGAATTAAAATAACAACGGTGAACTTACAGCAACAAAAATGAAAAAGTACATCCAGTGGTGGACAGTGTAAATGTAGGGTACTGCAAGAGCACTCTAATGTTACCAAAAGTAACCAGAGGAAAACAGTTGTTAGTTTCACAAGTAATAGAGTACAACTGCAACCCTGGAGGAAGGCATGATGTTTCCCTGAAGATTTCTAAAGAGAGCATTGATTTCCTCACTGATGTGTTTTTGTTCTCCATTGCACATTCATTCCTCACTGTCTCTTTTCCCCTTAGGTTGCTGTCATTGCTAGTATTGCACATCCACTCTTTTTCAATTCTGGTCAGCTGTAACCAGTGAAGTAAAACACGAGCAAGACAATCATCAGAACTGCCCCTGTAATTACTACTTTTTGGTTTTGACAAGTCATTGGAAACAACATGAGAAAGAAATGTCTTTTCTCATTGTTTGTACCTGTATGAATGTTCTGGTCCTGTCAGCATCTTCTTTTATTTCAATAAGACAGGCAGCTACTGTCAGCTTATTTGGGATTCAGTTACTTCAAGAAGGAAAGGGAGAGGCACAAGCCTCCAGACTGTATTCTTCTAAATAGTTGAGAAGTTATGGTCTTTTATTTCTACAAACTATTTCTGTGCTTTGAGATGTCACTGACAAAGTAAACAATAAAAGAATTTATTTTTTTAGCCTGTTTCCTGCACTGACCACATGGATGCTTATGGAAAGACTATGAGAATATTTTCTTTCCATATCTTGAGCCCATGAGTTTCGCCATTAACTACATTATATGGAAAAGTACTGCTTTTAGTGTACTTAAACTACTGCTTCTTGTGTTCCCTCTGCTTATTTGTTAAGGAGAAAAAAAATAATACAACAAAAAAAACCCAAACCAATGACAAAACAAAATAGTTTCTGCCTTATCTTCCCTATACCTCTCGCAACAACGAACTTCTGTTTTTTCCTCATTTAGCTGTTTCTTTTTCAAGCTTTATTTAGTTTTTCTCATACCACCCTCACATATTTTCCTTCTCTAAGTCTTTTCAAGTTCTATTATAAAAATTTTGAAGCTAGAACTGCACATAACAGTCATGACATCAACTCATGTATTTGATTTGTTACCTTCTCCTTTCCAAATAACTCCTGTCAGTCTCTTTTCCTGTTTGACCAACACTGAACATCAAGCTGATCTTTTCACTTTTCATCATGATTCCAAGGTTTCTGTCCTAAGTGTTGAAAACAGGTGTTGCCATTCTCATTTGTCATGTGCTGAAGTGGTGGGTTTATCCCAGGTGTTTTAACTTGATAACTTTGAATTTTACATGTTACTTTATTTTACAATTAGTCAGTAATATGAGATACCTCTGCAACTTTTTATGGTACCAAGGGTCTGTTTTGAAGTTGCTGAAGGAAGCAGAACTAGAGGGATTACATTTTTAAAGCACTCTTGACTGATCATTGCAGTTATTATCTGAATGCTGGCAGAGGAAGGACAAAACAGCTTGGCCTGGCTGTACTCATGTATATTACAACAGGGGTATTCAGACCATGAGTGACTGTGTATGCAGCATTTGAACAAAGGTAGCATCATTTCACTTGGAAAGATGAAATATAGTTTAGCATAATGTGCTTAAGAGTCCTATGGAGTACTGTAAGTAAAAGAAAAGGCAAAAGTCTGAGAACCCTGTTCTGCTTATAAGTGTAATGGGAAGGAAATATTTCATAATGCTTCCAGTAGTGACACTAGAATATGAAGATTCTTAAGAATTCATATAGCCGAAATCTACTGGCTATAGCAATCTGCAAGGTAGATGCTTTCTGTTTAACTAACTAGCATTGTCCAGGAAAGAGATTCTGATTCCTCCAGTTAAAGGTGAGAAAAACTGCTTGAGAATGTCAACACCAAGTCATTTAATGAAGAGACATAAATGAGTACAGAATCTACAGATTTTTTTGAATAGAGAAGGTCATGCTTTTGCACAGAAATAACCTTCTGCTGTGCACCTGGAAGTCATCAAAACAATGAACAAAAATGCTTGATACAAGTAATGATAAATAAAGCTGAACTATGGAGTTGGAGAATACCCCACTGTCATGGTTTAAACCCAGCCACGCAGCTTTTTCACCCACTCAACCCCCCTTGCTTGCCCTCACCCTGCTCCCGGAGGGATGGGGAGGAGGATCAAAAGAGTGCAACTCCCACAGGTTGAGATAAGAACAGTTTAGTAACTAAGGTATAACACAAATCACTACTGCTACCACCAATAATAATAATGATAAAGGAAATAACAAGGGAAGAGAATACAGCATCTCACCAACCACCGACAGATAACTCACCCCACCCCATCCGACCGAGCACCGACCGATACCTCCTCCAACCCCCAGAGCACTAGCCCTTCTGGGTAACTCTCAGTTACATCCTGGGCATGACGTGCTATGGTATGGAATACCTCTTTGGTCAGTTTGGGTCAGGTGTCCTGTCCCTGCTCCCCTCCTCCCTGGCAGAGCATGAGGCTCAGAAAGTCCTTGGGCAGACTAAACATTTGAGCAGTAACTAAAAACATTCCTGTTATCAGTTTTGTTCCCAGGCCAAAAGTCAAAACCAAGTGCTGTACCAGCTACTAAAGAAGAAGAAAAAATGACTGCTGAACCCAGACACCTACAGAAATATATGTTCTATAACAACTAGTCAAAACTTGATAATAGAAAATACTGTGCAGTAGGAGAAGTGGAAGTAGAGGATTTCATTACATGAATTATGAAGGTGTTAAGAGCATCTGAACACAGGCACAGATGTGTTGGAAATAGAAGGAGATAACTTGAAATAACCTGTGATAGTTTACTTCCAGACTGCTTTTCTCACATGCCAGGTTCTTCTGACCTCTTTAGCTACAAACACAACTGTACATACAGGCTTCAGCTTATTCGGGTAATTTCAAAAGCAGTAACATCCTAAGATTTAGATATTCAGTGGTTTGAGTCTAAAGATTGATCTCTATAACTCTCCTTTTATAAACCACGCATCCCAACTCCAGGTACCATGAACTTCGTAAATCTTTCTTGATTTATACATACTTAACAGTTATTTCTCTGACCACACCTCTAGCATATACATTTGTTAATAACACATTTAAACTACAAGCATCTTGTTTTTCTTCGTTCCAGCCATTATTTATTCAAGCATGTCAATAAATTCAGTGTTTAACTTCCATGCAAATATCACAGCCTGAAGCTTTCTACTTCCACACAGTCAGGCCTATCCCAATAGCTGAACTGGAGAATGGTCTTATAGCAGGCAATTTTAAAGTGACCCAGGAAGTTTTTTATCCAGAAATAAAAAATTGCTACTTGTGTAAATGGATGTCATATTTTACTCTATGTTTATGTGCTGGAGATCTCGGCGAGGGAAGATGCGAATGACCAATATGATCGATATGCAGACTTCGATTTATTGGCTTACACGGCTTACTTTTATACCTTATTCTTACATTACCATTACATCACCATAACTACTTAATGCAANGGGAAGATGCGAATGACCAATATGATCGATATGCAGACTTCGATTTATTGGCTTACACGGCTTACTTTTATACCTTATTCTTACATTACCATTACATCACCATAACTACTTGGCTTAATGCAATTGGTCAGTTGCGTTGCTATGCCTCATATCATTAGTTAGTTTCTTAAAGATTGCACTACCATACTCACACTGGGCACCTTACCCCTTAACAATGCTAGGATTGGATGACACTGTCCTGGGAACTCGAGCCCCAGAACTTCTCAGCTCCCCCTCTCCTCTGCCTGCCTCTGAGTTCTTACAGGTGGTGTTTCTTTTACTCCCTAATCCATGGCCTTCAGTTTATCTCAACTACATTTCTGTTCTCAGGCAGGCTGCCTTACACCAAGGTCTCTGGATTGCTCACAAAATGTCCATTCTCCCACATTTATGAAAAAAAATAAAGTTTGCAATTACTACTGATGCCACTAGAAAACTAAAAAAAACCCAACTCCCCCAAACCCCCCCAAACCCCTCCACAAACAAACCAACCAACCCCCCCCCAAAAAAAACCACAAAACCCAACTATCATTTTGCATTTTACTTGTATAAGTACACATCTAAATAAAATTTACATAGAATTAAGTATCTAAATCAAAGAAAGAGAGCCATTAGGTGCATACAGAGTGGACACTGTGTCTTCAGCATCAACAATTTCACTTAACAGACCCATAGGACACCAATGAGTTACTGTTCTAGCACTGTTTGCTGCATACAGCCTCAGTGGGTTTGAAGGACTTCACCTGGTAGGCACTGACAATTCTGTGTGTGGTACAAAGCAGAGCAAACATAACCATTGGCAGTGAAATGCAGGCCAAACAGAGAAGTTTTGTAAAACCTGCTTTCCACAAGCTCATCATAGCTTGTAATTGCAAGTCCCATTAAATGTCAAGGAAGGCAACCTGTGCTTCCATCCTGGTATGAACAGACTGGGGGATTTGATGGAGATATGGCAGTGTTCAGGCAGGTACTAGGGAGTAAGAAACTGCAGAAGAGTGTGGAGGAGAGCCTCTAAGAAGGTATGCTTCAGGAACAATATGATCCTAGTTCTGCATATAGACAGATTTAGAAAACTGACCACAGCAAGATTATGGAGCAGTGACAATCTTCTGGTAGGATGCTGCCAGAGTTCAAAACTCCTGTACAATTAGGGCTTATCACCACTTCATGCAGTTAAAGAGGACTGCAACATCAAAAAACTCCACACATACCCAGCTACATACAAATAAATAATAACTTTTTAAAGTGACTTTGGCAATAGTTTTTGTTCACAGCCATTCATTATTTTACGACCATTTTCACTAGTACATATATTTTGTACGTATAAAGAACTTGTTACAGAGAGCCTGTTCTAGACTCCTAAGGAAAAGCACAAGAGTTTAAAGAAATGCACAGTAAAAAGCCAAGATTTCTGATAAGGTTTACAGAAGTACTTGCTTCAGATGGGGATCATTCTTGCAAAAAATTATATAGCTGACATCTGCTCTATTGCATAATTTGACAAGTCAGTGCAGGACTCAGGAGAGAGAGAAAACATAACTACATATGCTGCTAAGCATACAGGGTTGGGTAGTGAAAGAAGGTAAAAGGAAACAGCTAAAGCAGAGGCAGATACATAAAACTAAAAAGCAACAGGACACACTGATTTCTGTAGGAGTATGGGAAGCTCTGTCACTGTCCCCATACAGTGTATTTGCAGACACTGCACTAATGTGGCCCCAATTTGATGGGGTCGGCAGGCATACCCCTCAAAGAAGGCGAGTACTCTGGGGAATTTGGACAGAAGAGGGAGAAGAGGAAATATGTTTGTGAAAAGTCCAAGCATATGTGTGAGACTAGTTACTGAACATTGGATATAGAATTAAGTCTAGGTTGAAACACAGTTTTTATTAAGTAAAAAGGCATCACATGAAGTTAAATACAGGTTTAGGATTTTTTATATTTTTTTTTTTCAAAGCAGAAAACTGGACTCCTACCAACAAAGAGCAAGTGAAACAGCTGGAAATAGCTCTAACCAGACTTACAAGTATTATTACAATGGCCAGAGCAAGAATGATTCAGTGAGAAACTTTTTTTAAACTCTAACCAGAATTGTGTCTGAGAATAATGCAGGTACAAGAGTTTGAACTTAATAATGGCCATACAGAGGAGCAATAAGCCAGCAGTCTGTGCACAGAGGTTTCAGTACATATATCTGTTTGGAACCCCTATTACACAATCCAAAAAACACATTTCTATTCCTCAGTGCTTAAATTTGCTGTAAGGAAGAAGGGGAGGGTGGGAAAGAGTGCATGTGTATGGCAAGAGTCATTAGCAATGCACCATCACCTTTACAGTTATTCTATTTTGAAAAGTATCTTAAAAGCTGTTTGCTACTGGAAACCCTTGCAATCTTTGTCAGGAACCTACTGTAAGTCTGAATTACTGCATAATCTAGTACATAATAAATGGGATTTCTTGGCTGCCTGAATGCTTTGGTTTTAAAATCTGAATCTAACAATAAAATTGAATTTTCCACAGTGGTTTGTTAAACTTTCTGTTCACTGCTGTCTTGTTCACCAATGGCTACTGATAATTTGTTTTAAATCATTACTAGAAGGAATGATTTAAAAGTGATAATTAATAAGTAATGATTTAAAACCCCCACAAGAAGTCAGTGTGAAATAGAGACACCTTGGTCAGCAAAGACCTAAAACCAGATTTAGCTGGTGCTTCATGCCATCTAAGTAATTAAAGTTATTCAGGATACTATCAAAGGGATGGCAGATGTGATTGGATCAGAATCTGCAGGGATACCTCTTAGCTCAAGACTTGGAGGCCAGGCAGTCTATATCCTAAAATATCTTAATTGACAGTTGCTATGTATCTATTTTGAACTGAACTGAGCTTGTTCAATGTGCTCTATGGATGGAATCAGCTCTTAGCCACTGTGCAGGAGAGCTAAACCTCTTTGTAAGCTCCACCAGTAATCCTACAAACAGTAGGCTTAGATCCTCATGCCTGTAGGGGTCTAATATAGCCATCAAGCCTATGTTTCAGTTGCTTAAAGGCATCTCAGGGCATCTAAATTACCTTAGAATGTGAAAGATATCCTCAGCGATATCCTTCCCTTCTGGAGTGGCAGCTGGAGGTCAAGCAAGATACACCTTTTTAAGACTCTATTTTAGCCCAAACAGAAAAATTTCAAATAAAGAGAACAGTATAAACAAGTCTGTCCTTCAGATAAATCTGTTTTGTGTCTGGGGTATTTTTATAATCATGCCATGAAGCATCAATAATTTCTTACTAATTAGCCTTTGCCTTGTCTTCCAAGTTTGGAGAAGTCCAGTCCTAGCTGGAGATGCATTTTAAGAATAATCATTTTATTAATGGAAATTGAGGCAATAGTCTTCTTAGTTTTAATCACTGGTTCAATCTTCTTTGTTTCCCTAATCTTCTTTCTTTTTCAGTCTTATATATTTCTGGTTTCATCAATACCTTTTAGTCACTTTTTTCAAAGACTAGCAGTTTAAGTGTAAACAGGACCATTAAATTATCTGCTTGCAACTCTTGGAGTGAAAGGACTATAGGATACCACCCTAGCTGAACTAAGTCACCATCTCTAATACAAAAGCATCCTAGCACAGTGGTTCTACCTTTGATTTGAAGACATTGTAGGATTAAAACATTACTGAATCCCAGTTCCACAGGGAACTATACTTCTTAATGGTTTAAATACATGCCTTTTTTTTTTATTTGAATTGCCTTACTTTGCTATCAGTGATTTTATGTTCACCTTCAGCCACTGACTGAAACAATTGAATACTAAGGAACCCTACTAGTTAAGCTTCTCTACAGCTATGATTCCCCACCAACATCTCATTTTCCAGTTCTATTCAACAAGGTAATTTTTAATCCCTTTAAAAATGCTCTTTACCGATACTTCATAATGCACGGGTTTTGTAATTAGCATGTTACAATTCATTAATAAAGCATCTAAGCATATTTGATCTTTTCTTTTAGTTTTGTGAATCCCACTTCTAATGATATGAATGAATCATGTTTCTTTCACAGGGCTTCTTTACCATAATATTAAGTTGTCTGGTCTTAATTATATTTTCATCCTTTCATTTTCTGCCTGATTTCCTATGGAAGTAAGACAATGTCTGTATATTTGCGTGCTTGTTGATGAGTCTCATCTAAGATACCATAAGCTGACTGGCAATTTCAAACATAATTGGCAAGGTGCTAGAGATTTCAAAGGCTTTGTGTGTATAAAAAAAAAAAAAAAAAAAAACAAACCAAAAACCAAACAAACAAAGCCAACAAAAAAAAAAAAAAAAAAACAAACCAAAAACCAAACAAACAAAGCCAACAAAAAAAAAAAAAAAAAAACAAACCAAAAACCAAACAAACAAAGCCAACAAAAAAAAAAAAAAAAAAACAAACCAAAAACCAAACAAACAAAACCAACAACAAACAAATAAACAAAGCAAAACAAAAAAACACAAAAACAAACAAACAAACCAACCAAAACAAAACAAAACGACCCCCCCCAAAAAAGGTACAACAAAAGAAGAAGGACACAATGAGCCCATGACTCCTACTTTTATTAGACTTCAGACCTCTTAAGGTTCTCAAGTTTTGGCTTTCAAGTCTTTTTTGTTTCTGCTACTTATGGAATTTCCTACTTGTTCACTGCATCCAGTTTCAGCTATTACTTTCTGCCTAGGACCCCTGTTTTGTTAATTATCCAATACCTAACTAAGTGAACAGCACAAATCCCAGTTTAATTCTTAACTGGAGAGTTCTTCTGTAATTCTAAAACACCCCTGATAATCTCCTATTTGTTTAAAAGTAGCATCCTCTAACCATAGAATCATGGAATCAGATGGGTTGGAAGGGACCTCTAAAGCTCATTTGCCCAATGCAGTCCTAGTTAGAACAGGTTGTTCAGAACCTTGTTCAGTTTGTGTATTTCCAAGGATGAACATCTCATAGCCTGTTTGGACAGCCTTTAATGTTTGAGCATCCTTACAGTAAAAATTTTTCCCTACACTGCATTGGAATTCCATGTGCTGAACTTCCCATTCTTCTCTGCGTACCTCTGAGAAGTCTGGCTGCATGTTCTCTATAACATCCCAGCAACAGGTACAGACAGCAATTGGATCTCCCTTTAGCCTTTTTATGACTCAACAAAAATATATATTTCTGCCTCTCCTTGTACATCATCCTCTCCAAACCTGAAAACATCTTGGTGGCCCTTCACCAGACTTACTTCAATATGCTTTTCATATACTGGCAAACCCAAAACCAGACACAGTACTCCGGATTTTCCAAGAGTGGAATAGAACAGAAGGGTGGCTGCCTTGGATTTGCTGGCTGCATTCTTGCAAATAAAGTCAAAGGTGCTGTTGGCCTTCCTAGATTCAAGGACACACTGATGGTTCGTGTTAAAGCTGTTGCCCACCATAATTCTCAGGTCTAAAAAGAGCATCTACAGAATCTCATGAGACTTTTGGGCAAAGATGTCTGGGGGCTGGGCTTAAATATTTCTTTTATTATTGCTTTTATATGAGCTTTTTAATCAATGGACTGGAGAGCAGTTTGTCATTCTGATACATGAGTATATCCCTCCCTTTTTAAAATACGGAAATTAAAAGTTATTAAATACTATTGGTTTTCATCACCATTTGCTTTGTCTAAATCTTAGGGTAACATAAAGCAGTACTGGGACTTCTTTTATTCCAGGTGTATTTTAACTTTATTAAAGTTTATACTTTTGCATTATGATTGCCTTCACAAGAGTACCGTACAGGAAGTTGCTCCTGCTGTGTTTAGATTCCCTTGCCTATTTATTTCTCACATTTATAACTAACTATGTATAACAACTACTAACGACTTGACATTTCTGTATTTGTCAGATATTGTAATAGTACTTGCCATTTCTTCCTGAGCAAAGTGTGGAACGTGGATGTGTGGAGAGACAACTCCATCTTCCTGTGACCTGTAAAGAAAAAACTATTATTTTTTAATAAATCCCTAATTTAATTTATATGTTTTTTGCCTTTATGACCACACAACAGTCTTACAAAACTATCTTGACTATTAATTTTGGTAAGATACTCCCAAATATTTTAGCAGTCTCTTGTATGCTGGACTTCACTGTCTATTTCACAATTTTTCTCTTGAAGGTGTATTATTTATGTCTACTGAGTGAACTGGATTTTTTACTCAATTCTCTTTCCCTTTGCATGCTTTTTATCTGTGTGAATTTCATATAGTAAAGAAGTAAAACATACAGGAAACAAGAGTATAAAGCAAGAAAAAATTATAGAGGGAGTATGAACCAAACCAACTAACTAGCAGCTTCAAGCAAAAGATAACCTGTCAACCTCCTTATCATTGTGCTTGTAATAACAGAGTTCACACAGCCGGCTTTCCTTGCTGTAGAGCTTGAAATAAAAAACCAAAGGGCAAAATTACTACAGCAATTACAGCAATGCAGACAGTAAGAGGACTTTATAGGGCACTTTCCACTTTTAACTCTTCACAAACTGGGAAGTGTGAGGGCGAGGAATTTAAACATTTCACCCTTAAAGGAAATATCTACAAAGTGGATTTCTATTTTTCTTCAAGATAAAGAATCCTAACATCTGGGAAAGTATAGTTCTGGGTAGAACTGAATCCACCTTCTAATGTGGATTTTTTTTTCAGGATTATTCTCTTTTTCAAGAGATGCAAGAAATAAACTGTCATGATAGACAACACTAATCACCTGGAATGTGTTTTTAACAACATTGTAAAGAACTTAATGACTTTTCTGTGAAATATCAGTCACCTTTCAGTAGCAAAAGCTGCAAGGAGATGGATGCTTTCATCTCAGATTACTTTCTTCCCTCTTCTTTCTTTAGTTCAGTTTTTCTGTATTTAGTTGTTTCTGTATTTACTTGGTTTCAGACTTCTGAATTACCTGGAAATAATTTTCAAAGCCACATAGGCATTTCAGAAGACATTTTGGTTTATTGTAGACAGAAACTATTGTTGATTCCTTTGAGTACATACACACTTTCAGTACAGACTTACCTATATCCATATGACACATCCTGAAACAACTGATCTCAATTATCACCAAAACCTGTGTCTCATAATTTTATCAGTTACTGATACCGAGATAGAATTTCATGGTGTCCATAAGGCTTTAAGATATTCTCTTTCCTATGCAAACTAGTTGGAGGACAGCCTCTTAAGGATGCAGAACCTCCGTACCCCACCCACCTCCCACCACATACATACATGCACAAATGTTACTTCCCACTCACTCCTGTGCTTATGTTACTGACCGGTGGAAAGTTAGAATTCCTCACGGATTTTGCAAAAATGAGTGAGAAAGCCTATAAAAATCCCATATGAGGGAGAGGTTACAGTGTGATTTCATATTTTATTGGACAAAGGAAGTTCATGAGCTGAACACAAGACACAAATCAGAAAGAAATGAGGTTTTATCTGTTTCAGCATTGATAGAACCACCTGTCTGACCTGCTCCTGACAGGGAAATATGTTCTAGTGAGTGCCCAATGTAGGGCTCATCAGAGTACTGGCAACACAAAGGCTGGCTAAGGCATTGACTGTGCAATTCTACTGGATGGTTGAAAAGAAACACTGTACTAATTGCAGACTGAGATAGGGCTAGAAATGGAACATATGGGACAGGACAGTTAGAAAACAAAGATACAGCTGCAGTGTCAAAAAATAGGTTGTTTTTACCGTATCACAAAAGAGGATGAAACCTTGCCAATGACCAAAAAAGGCTGCATGATATCACTGTGTTTTGCCAACCACCTTCTCACCAGCACGTACCACTTAACTCCCATCTAGATAATCACTAGGCAAAGTGTGTTGAAACTGTGCTTGTCTCTGATAAATTTTAGCCACTGTATTCATTCTTCATGTGAAGTCAGAGTGCTGAGGTCTCTTGACTGCAACTTTCCTGGCATCACTATGTTCAGGACCTTATACCAGCACATCAATAACACCCAACAAGAGCAAAAGCAACAACACAAAGATGATGACACTGATTACTGAGTCTAGTGACCACTAATGATTCAGTTAATGGAAAATTTTCCCTCTTCTATGGTTGCAACCTTTAAGGGCAGAGACTTATGAAATCTCCTTCCCACTTTTTACAACACCCACGGAGAGGGACTAATTACAGGCACAGAAATGGAGAAAAGCAATCCTTATGTGTTTTAAAGGGAGATAAGGATAACCTGGGAAGGAATTAAAAAAAATCTATGACACAATCAGTTGTTTTGAAAATAGCAAGATTTTAAATAAAAAGGTAGGATAGCACAGATCATGGGGCCAGTTCTTTGTGAAAAGCTGCTTTAGTTATCAATTTTAGCAGAGCACATCAAAAACAAAAAAGGCAGACACAAGACATTTTAAGCCATGAAGAACTGAAAATCTCAATCTCTACTAGCAGACAGGAAGCTACCCACATATTATAAATTACAAGAAGGGCAGGAATAGAACAAGAAGCTAGAACAGGCAATTGAAAAATTAATATAACTCAAAGTACTACTCTCTATTAACATAACATCAATACATAGACACAGTAATAGAAAAAGACAGCTCTAGCAAAATTATAAAGTGAACTCATGGATGACTAAGCAAAAAACCTTTCAAAAGTCTTGACGTCCTAAAGGTGCTCTGCTAGAAAATATGGGGAAAGATGCATAGCTGTGCTTCACACAAGTCAACAGCCATCTCAGCAGTTCTCATAATTCAAATGAGACAACATTTTACATTTCAGAGCTAGGGGAACAACTTTCTACTCATGATACGTTGCAGTGCCACTTTTCTTAAGTATTGGAAGGTGATATGCAGGCTATGAGAGTTCAGCATGAAGAGGGAACAGGTTCAAACTTAAACAGGAGAGGTTTAGATTGGATATAAGGAAGAAATTCTTTCCTGTGAGGGTGGTGAGATGCTGGAATGGGTTGGCCAGGGAGGTTGTGAGTGCTCCATCCCTGGCAGTGTTCAGGGCCAGATTGGATGAAGCCTTGTGTGACATGGTTTAGTGTGAGGTGTCCCTGGTTATGGCAGGGGGGTTGGAACTAGATGATCTTAAGGTCCCTTCCAACCCTAACTATTCTATGATTCTATGATTCTAAGGCTGTCAATGTGAACATGCTCAGTCCAGCTATACTGCATGTGCCCAGTCATAGCAAAACAATGGGCATAAAATTTTGACCTGAGCATTAGCCAGACATATTCATTTAAAAAGTTCTCAGTGAGCAACTAGAAAACCTACACAGTGGTTTTCAGGTCTCAAAGTTGTCCAAGACTTTGAAAATGCTGCAGTCACATAAAAGTGTATGACCGAGATGACCTGACAATGAGGTGGCCTGTCACTGCTTGTGGGGTCCCAAAATCAGACAGCAATCTTAAAGGTATTGGTATTAATAACACTATCCCACCACATATACATTCAGAATCTCACAACATTTCTCTCATTTTAGACAGAATCATAACTTTATCTCTTTTTCTATCTTTATGGTAATTAGTATCTTGGAAGATGTAAACCTCAGTCTATGTTATTTTTACCCAAGGTATCCATACAATACTCCCTCTTTCCTAGGCCTGCTAGCTGCAAGATGTCTTTATTGACTTAATATGCAGTCTGGATTTAGTAAATTCTGCTGGCAAAGCAAGTCAGGAAGATTTCCACACATTCTTGCAAGGTAACAAAGTCCTTAAGAAAGCACAGACACAAGATAAAATTTTCTTTAGACTCTTTGCTACTTACCTGGTTTTATGAAATAAAAGTGTATTTGGTGAATACCTTTTAACTAAGGATTTCAAAATTCCATACCCAGCTGGGTAAGTATAATTATCTGCATTTAGCACTGAAGTATACCCAACTGCTGTGAGGAAAATAGAACGTCTGAGCTCAGCACAATTCTAAATCCTAACTTTTTATTTAAAATTATTTTATAAAAATAACTTCCAATTTCATAATATGCAAAAATCTAACAGATAAGAGTGATCCTGTTCTGAGATGAAGAGCAGACACCAGTAACTGTGTGAACTGCAAGGAACACAGAATAGGCTAATCTAAAGCAAAGTTAGCCTGAATAACACTGATCCCATGATTGGTGGTCATTATGCTCTCGCTTGCAAAAGGTATTTTTTTACTTTGAATCTTGTCTTTTTATAAGGATTCCAGACTTGACAAGTCCTTTACCTTAGACAGAAAAGATTCTGGCAAAGCCTTTGAACCTTTCTGGCAAATAGCATATATTTGTAGAAGTTGCTATGCATGAAAGTATGCATTATATAGCAAAAGAAATTTGAGAAACTTGCTAGCCTAAAGTCAGAGCGGTTTTGGGAGTCTTTATGTTTTTTTCCAAACAGGTGTTAGGGAAGTGTGATGCTAAAGTCTTTTGAGTCTGGAGGGGCTGCTGTCAGAGCATGAACTCTTTAATCTGTTTCACCTAGGACATTAGAGAATGATAAGCAGATGTGACCAACAGTACTGGGATAGAGCTGAAGTACCCCTTTTTACAGCACAGTTGATTAGCCCAAAATGACCCTCCAAAACATCACTAATTTGAACTACCTCTATTGGCTCTAGAGGCAAAGAGCAGAAAAGCTGTGTATACCAATAGCTCTTTATAAATATCTGATAAGATTTCACAGTGTACAAACAGCAACTAACATTCCCTTTCCTTTAGTTAGTGACAGTGTTAATAGACTGCAGGTTTGATTCAAGAACCAATGATTATGCAGCCTATGCAGACAGGGAAGAAGGATAAGTTGATGAGGGACAAGCCCTGTACAAAACAAGTGTTAGCTTGACTTAAAGCTTGACTGCTGCCTTGCTGCTGACCCACTGCTAGGAGCTTCTATGTGGAGTTTTCAGTGAGTTCAACAAAAGGAGGGTGCTACTCGGAATATAAGGCAAAAAGCACTGAGAAACAGTGTGAGGAAAGAATAGGAACCAGGATAAGTTTTTGTCCAAGGCTACTGAAATAGCTATTGACAGGCCTACAAGTATTAACTACATGTACAGTCCCTATCCTGTTGACATGTTGTAGTAGGAGCTTTCACTCTAGACCCAGGGTGCTTGGAGGGCATAGGTCAGGACAAGCAGCATGAATATTTGCTTATTGATTGGTGTACAAGATGAAGCACTCTTTGTTCACATACCTGTCAAAATAAAAGTCCACGCATCCCCAGCAAGCCTTGTTGGTCTCTGTAGAGAAGAAGTTGCTGTTAAGAAAGAAGACTGAAAGGCTTATCAAACGGAGTACCATCAACATGCATAAATTAATGCAGAATCCCTCTTCAGCCTATGACTAGTTGGAAGTTCTGTTTTAAATTTAATGATTAAGCATATTGGAATATGCTTTGGTTGCTCACACGTCTGTCATATAAAGAAAAATAATTTTCAGAGCACTTAGAACCTGGAAAGTTAAAAAAAAGAACAGTAAGGATTTGAAATCAGTATAGCCTGAACCTGTAATCCAAAAAATCCTACAACAACCATTGCTTCTGTCATTTAATTCACAGCTGTATCACCACTACTGCTAGCTTTGTGGTCAATATGTGAATTCTATCAGAGGTAGCAAGAAATCTGCCTTAAAAGACATAAGAATCAGCTTAAGCAGTCTTACGTTTCCCAACTGATATGGAAAATGCTTTCGTATGTCTTTTACACAAAATAAATTCTGCCTCTGAATAAGGCAATCTTGAGAAAAACCTGCCCTTTGCAGTAATAATTTTCATCCACAGCACCTTGTGGTTTCTCGGTAGATGTAACGTAAAACCCAGCCTTATAACTTCTTTTTAATGTTATCTCCGAAACCCATGATACTACCTACTAATTAAAAATAGGAAGAGCTGGTGGCGAAAGGAATGAGAAAAGAGAAAAAAAGGAGAGAAAATGTAAGTAGAACAGAAGGAATCAATAAAAATAACAATAGCTTTTTTAGAGCATTTTATTTTATTTGTTTAATGATATGAAAACATTTCCTGTCTCTCCTCAATTTCAACATTAGTATTTGAATCACATAAACAGAATACACTTCTCCATAATTACATGGAAATATTAACCACCCCATAGTTAAGGTTGCAGCCAGCTCCCATTACAAATCTCTATTCAGCAATCTTACAAATTTGGCAAGGAAAATCATTCTGGCATGAAAAGGACTGTGTTTACTGTTAAGGCTCAGAAGAGCATCTCCAAAAAGTCTGAAGAAGAGCTCTATGAAATGGCTTTTTATTGGGCAACTCATTGGAAAGAAGAAAGATGTAAGAAACTCCCTTCAAGCTATTCATGGGGTTTCAGTAGGTCACAACAACAGACACAGATCCTTTTAAAGAAATTGACTCAAAAAGTACTAACTAAAGTTAATTTTAAGATGAAGACACTGATACTCTCTTACTTGGTAATGGGGTTTGCAGTGCATGGACAAAAAAGATACAAAACTATAAAATATATAATGGATAGGGAAAGAAAAGTCAAACTCGGGTATTTGACTTGTCAGAATTCCAGTAATCTGTACAACACAGGTGCAACTGTATGGGTACTATCAATCTGAGAGGTAATCTAAAGTACAATGCCAGTTATAACATTTCTACATTTCTCAGCTGTTAAGTGGATAGGTGGATAAATCTGCATCGCAGCTCTCTCTCATGGGTCATTAATCTCATTCCCCTGTTTCTTCTTGAATAAGGAACAGGTCAGATTAGTAGAGTAATTTTGACCAAGTATCCATTCAATTAATTCTAATCTCAAATTAGTTTGTGGTTCATATGCTGTTGATTTACATGAAAGTCTACTTTTTCAGTTACTTTTTAGTATTTGAAATGCATGGCTGTAATGTATGGCTGTCTCTGGGCTTATATTCCCTAGATTATGAATCACAGAATAGAATCATAGGATAGTTAGGGTTGGAAGGGACCTTAAAATCATCTAGTTCTAACCCCCCTGCCACAAGCAGGGACACCTCACACTAAACCATGTCACC
>NDXB01007517.1:14803-26566 GCA_002631895.1 Agapornis roseicollis | reverse complement strand
GTCTACCATGCACACTGAAGACTGAGGCAATGCTGAAGCATTAAATGCCTCTGTCTTTTCTTCCTCTCTACTTTCCAGTGGCCATCTTCATAAAGTATTGGTCCAATACATTCCTTAGGCCTCCACCTGTTATTAGCATACTTCAGAAAGTCTTCTGTTGTTGTCTGTTNTAAATGCCTCTGTCTTTTCTTCATCTCTACTTTCCAGTGGCCATCTTCATAAAGTATTGGTCTGATACTTTCCTTAGTCCTCCACCTGTTATTAGCATACTTCAGAAAGCCTTCTGTTGTTGTGTGACGGAACACTGACCAGTTTCATCTCTAGTTCAGCTTTGACCTTTCATGATGTCTCCCACCATGTGTGAGCCACAGCTTGGTAGTCTTCCTGGGAAATGCTCAGCATGAGTCTTTGTCCCCTGCCCCGAGGAGCACCTGTAGCATCCCCAGCCTTCTGGGTCATGGGCAGGCATCTGGGTTCCCCCTTGTGCTACTGCAGGTGCCCATCAGCACCAAGAGAGCTGGGAGTTGCAGGACTTTGGTTTATCAGTGCTCACCTGATGCTTCTAATCAAGTAAGCATATAGACACAAAATTCACATTAATTTAGCGATTAAGATTAAACAGTTATTTTAATAGAATTTCGACAATTATATTAACAACTAATATTAAAATTCTGGAGGTTTTTTTTTTTCTTTTACTGTTCTTTAGGGGTTTTTATTGAAATGGAAAATAAACAAGATTTTGAACCATTTGTGATTGTCACTAGATCTCACAACCCAGGACAGTAGAGTTTTCAGATCTTCTCTTCATGCTTAATAGATATAAATTAGCCCCAAATTTTCTTTATCATTCCACATTTTCTGGTCTTATGAATCATTTTCTAACAACCTAGTCCTCCAGATTTTCTGGGGAACATAGTTTATAGGAATAATACCTTCTAAAGCTACAAAAGACTGAACTTTGAATTCCTTTTGAACAATTGTTTGGTGAGATTATTCTTTATGTTCTGAAATGTTTGTTTGTTTGTTTTTAAGTTGCTAAAGCTTTAAAATTTCACCTTGGTCCTTTCACTGACCCACAGGCATGAACCAATATGATGTGCCTTGGGACTCGACTTATTAGGGGTAGCTCCCAAAGAAAGATGGATCTGTGGCTGTCTTTAAGTATCCCTCATTTGGCCGCCCTAATCAGAAATTTTTATAAACCTTTATGGTATGCCTTTTTTCTCTGTGTACAGCCTACACCCAAAGTTTTAAAGGTGGGATCCTGTTCCTTGAACTAAACTGCCCAAAGTTTAGATGTTCATATGTAAGCAAGTTTAAAATATTGTATAATTTTAGATATCTTAGAATATCCAAGACATACACGAGTCTGGCAGACATGGCACAGGCAAAAAGGATAGCCAAGGCACTGTGCAACAGGAGTAACAAGTGAAGGCTAAGCAGGATACTCAAAAGTGTTTGAAAGGGTAATGAATATCTTATATTAATCCAGTCCCTACATTTGAGAAATTTATTCTAGGATCATTTTGGTTGTCCACCCATAGATGTCCAATGCTGTTTCATAGGGCAACTTGAATAATCCTAGATCCTAGACCAATTAGAAAGGAGAAATTTACTAGGAAACAGGTTAGGAAAGCTAAGGCCAACTTAGAATTAAACTTGGATAGGGATGTTCAGGATAACAGGAAAGGATTCTGTAGGAACATTGCAAATAAAAGACCAGGAACAACATGGGCCCTCTCCAGAAGCGATCAGAACTAGCTATGCAAGATTTGGAGAAGGCTGAGGTTCTTAACAACATCTTTGACTCAGTCTTCAATGGCAAAGGCTCTGACCACAACACCCAAGTCTTGGAATGCAGATGGGGGGACTGTGAGAATGAAGACCTTGGGCCCACTGTAAGAGAGAATCTGGTTAGAGACCATCTTAAGAACCTGAACATGCACAAGTCCATGGGACCTGATGAAATCCATCCACGGGCCCTGAAGGAGCTGGCAAGTGAAGTTGCTAAGCCACTGGCCATCAGATTTGAAAAATATGCAGTCAGGTGAAGTTCTCGACAACTGGAAAAAGGGAAATATAACCCCCATTTTTAAGAAGGGGGAAATGGATGACCCAGGGAACTACAGACCAGTCAGTCTCACCTCTGTGCCTGGCAACATCTTGGAGCAGATTTTCCTAGAAGGTATGCTAAGGCACGTGAAAAACAATGAGGTGCTTGGTGACAGCCAGCATGGCTTCACTAAGGGGAAATCCTGCCTGACCAATTTGATGGCCTTCTACAATGGGCCTACAGAAATGACAGACAGGAGTAGAGCAGTTGACATCATCTACCTGGACTTGTGCAAAGCGTTTGACACTGTCCCACACAACATCCTTGTCTCTAAATTGGAGAGACATCAATTTGATAGGTGGACCACTCGGTGGATAAAGAACTGGTTGGATGGCTGCATGCAGAGTTGTGGTCAATGGCTCAGTGTCTGGCTGGAGGCCAGTGACAAGTAGTGTACCTTACGGATCAGTTCTGGGACAAGTCTTGTTCAACATCTTTGTTGATATGGACAATGAGATTGAGTGCACCCTCAGAAAGTTTGCCTTTGACACCAACCTGTGTAGTTCAGTAGGCACGCTGGAGGGAAGGAATGGCATCCAGAGGGACCTTGACACGCTTGTGAGGTGGGCTGATGCCAACCTCATGAAGTTTAACCGTGCCAAGTGCAAGGTCCTCCACCTGGGTGGGAGCAATCCCAGGCACAGCTACAGGTTAGGCAAAGAGGAGATTCAGAGCAGCCCTGGGAAGATGGACTTGGGGGTGTTTGTTGATGAGAAAATGAACATGCACGTTGGCGCAGGGGGATGTTCAAAGGAGGCTGTGAGCCTGTGGGAAGCCCATGGAAGGGTCCACTGTGAAGTGGACCAGTCTGTGAAGAACTGCAGCCTGCGGAAAGGATTCAAATTGATGAAGTGGAGAGTTTCCTTTGGGAGGGTCCTCACACTGGGTTGGGGAAGAGTCTGAGGAGTTCTTTCCCTGAGGAGGAAGGAGACTCAGAGACAAAATGTGATGAACTGACCACAACCCCTATTTTCCATCCCCCTGTGCTGCTTCGAGGAGGAGGCAGAGAAGTCAGGAATAAAGTTGAGGCTAGGAAGAAGGGAGGGGTGAAAAGAAGGTGTTTTTAAGATTTGGAGTTATTTAATAAATTAAACTAATTTCCCCAAGTCTAGTCTGTTTTGCCTGTGGTGGTAACTGGTAGGTGATCTCTCTCTGTCCTTATCTTGACTCATGAGCCTTTCACTATATTTTCTCTCCCCTGTCCGTTTGAGAAGGGGAGTGGCAGAGTGACTTTGGTGGGCACCTGACATCCAACCAGATTCAGTACACCACAGTTTGTTATAAAAGTGAATTTGAACTGATTTAGGTCCAGAGGACAAGTACACTTCTGACTGGAAGAACAGATAATATTGTAACAGAGATCAAATCATCTTAATGCACTCAGTTTAGCAATTTCAAATTTGAAAGGGGACGTGATAGATGTCTTTAAATATCAGTGTTGGGACTGGTATTGTTTAACATCTTTGTCGCTGACATGGACAGTGGGATTGACTGCGCCCTCAGAAAGTTTGCTGATGACACCAAGCTGTGTGGTTTGCTGGATACACCAGAGGGAAGGAATGGCATCCAGAGGGACCTTGACACGCTTGTGAGGTGGGCTGATGCCAACCTCATTAAGTTTAACCATGCCAAGTGCAAGGTCCTCCACCTGGGTGGGAGCAATCCCAGGCACAGCTACAGGCTGGGCAAAGAGGAGATTCAGAGCAGCCCTGTGGAGAAGGACTCGGGGGTGGTGGTCAATGAGAAAATGAACATGACTTGACAGTGTGCTTGCAGCCCAGAAAGCCAATTGTACCCTGGGCTGCACCAAAAGGAACGTGATCAGTAGGTCAAAGGACGTTATCCTGCCCTTCTACTCTGCTCTCCTGAGACCTCACAAGGAGTAGTGTGCAGTTCTGGTGTCCTCAACATAAAACGGACATGGAGCTGTTGGAACAAGTGCAGAGGAGGGCCACGAAGATGATCAGGGGACTGGAGCATCTCCCATACAAAGACAGGCTGAGAGAGTTGGGGCTGCTCAGCCTGGGGAAGAGAAGGCTGCATGGAGACCTTATAACAGCCTTCCAGTATCTGAAGGGGGCCCAGAGGAATGCTGCGGAGGGACTCTTCATTAGGGACTGTAGTGACAGAACAAGGGGTAACGCGTTCAAACTTAAACAGGAGAGGTTTAGATTGGATATAAGGAAGAAATTCTTCCCTGTTAGGGTGGTGAGATGCTGGAATGGGTTGGACAGGGAGGTTGTGAGTGCTCCATTCCTGGCAGTGTTCAAGGCCAGATTGGATGAAGCCTTGGGTGACATGGTTTAGTGTGAGGTGTCCCTGCTTATGTCAGGGGGGTTGGAACTAGATGATCTTCAGGTCCCTTCCAACCCTAACTGTTTTATGATTCTATGCATAGGAGAGCATCTACTGACAAAGAATTCGTATTTATGATAATTAACCATATTGTTACAAGAATGTATCAGTATATACTTGTTTGGAATACATTTATACTGGAAATGAAAAGACAGTTTCTGAACGATGGAGGTGAATATAACCCAGGTGTATAAAGTACAAAACTGCTTATATTAAAAAGCAGATTACCTTTTTGCCAGTGATTTCTTCCCTTATCTTGCACATAAGTGGATTTAAAGACATTAGAGATTCCTTCTGGTTCCCTATATTCCTACAGAGAAAAGAGAAATATATGACTACCTTGGAAGAAGAGAAATAAGATGAAGAAAATCATTTCTAGTTTGTTTTGAGCTGCTTTTACTAAAACCATCCTCTCTCTGAAGTTTCTTTTACTACACATCTACACACCAAATAATCAAAGTTAGTGCCTGCAGTAGTCTCCTTTCTGGACAGGATGGAAAAAAAAAACATATTTATTTATGTTCTTTTATTTCTCAGAAGTTATAGACAAAAGGAAGTGAATTTAGTTTGTACTGAAAATTTAATCCAGAAAATTCCCAAGCCTGTAAGTCTTAATTCTGCAACTCTAGTAATGTTTTTGTTTTGTTGAAAAACATTTTGTGTATATCTAATATGCATATATTCATATACTGATTATGTGTGTTTGTATCATTCTTGCTAGTTCAGTAGAATTTCTGATAAAAATGTAATATCAGTATCAGACAGGCAGATGAAAGTAAATAAAAAATGTACTATATAAAGGCTTAAAAAGTTTGGAATGTTTAGAAAATTTTAGGTTAAAGGATGAAGTAACCTGACATAAAGAAAATACTGAACTGTAGTTGTACACATGAATTTCAGTGTTCTCCTTGTAAAAGAAACTTTTGAGCAAAGTCAAAACTGGCCAAACATCCAGAAATCTACAATGCTTGGTTTGTCAAACTGCTTGTGTGTACGACGTGTTCACTGACCTGTCCAAGGTGAGGTAAAACCAGTATTAGCAAGTAATTATGTGGATCACAAGTACAATTTTAGGATTTTTCTGATGAAGTAACTGGTATGTTCAACTAGTTTTATTATGTGTGAAATGGAACTTCAAAACACAGGTGTAGCATATTTCTACAGTTTTGCAATCATTTCATTAAGCTCAGTAACCCTATTTTAATGACTAACTTGATAGTTCATGATATACAAAGTTGAATTTTGTTAAGAAAGCTCCAAGTCAGTTGTAACTCCGAGAGCTATATCCTGAGTCTGATTCTCTATTGAATTTCACCTTCATTAGTTATTTATTCCCTTGCAAATCAGACCATTTACATATACTTAGTATTAATGCAAATGACTATGCAGTGTGCACAGCAGTAGAGAATAAAACCCTTGAGTTTTCTTATTATTTTTTTAAACTGTCTCACAACAGGGTAAAATAAATCTCTGAATAGTATCCACTGTTTTTGAATAAATTTACAATTCTAAATATTTTTATTTAAAGGTCAAAATCTATTTCTTAATATTTAGAATACTGGGGCTGAAATATTTCTATTACACATAGAAATACCCTGTACGTGGACTAAACATAAGAACTAATATGGCTTCAACTGTTTATAGCAGAAATTTTGGTTAGCTAGTAGGAAACAGCTGTCAACTGCATGCATAGAATATATTGGCTAAGGAAACACCAGGGTCTCCTTTAATGGAGACTGAAAAACAGGTTAGACAGAAATGATAGAAATTGATTACAGATAGTTGATTTTGTCATTCAGAAGAATGTCATCTGTTTCAGTGAGATGAACTAGATAGTTTCCTAAGTTCTTGATGGTTTCAGTGTTTTCCCAGGATTTGTGTGTGTGTATACATATATAATTATATGCAGTCTTCTAGCTGCTTCCATAGATAGAGCTTAGGGTTTTTTCAAAATATGCAACTAACTGGCAATCACCGAACATCTTATGTTCAGGATCATTATCAACAACACAGCAGATAAAACACAATACTAAATAATTCCAAGTATAAATATATGCCTGCAATTAACAAAACCCCTAGAACTAATGACAAGAACTTTTCTACACACACTGTTATGCACATGTGCATATATTTATGTGTACACTTGCACACATCTTTGTCCCCCTCCTGCTCCCTGCACCATGTGGGAGGTTACTGTCACCCCCTTATCAGCTTTATCTGTCCCCCTGCTGCTCTTGACAGCTCTGCAACGCACCTGACATTGAGAAAGTGTCCTGATATATGTTCACACACACACAAAAAATATAATTTATACTCCTGTTGTAACTGATGCACAGCCTGTTAGAACTGGAGACATGGTTAAAACTTACCACAAATAAACTCTTGAACTCATTGAGAAATGGTGGAATATACCATTAGATAAATATATGTTCATATGTAGTCAGCTTTTGACCTGTAAAACAATAGAGAAAAAAGAAAAAAAAGCTTTGCTGGATATTGGAAGAGGCATTCAATAGCTTATCATAGTAAAATAGGTGCGGTATTCATGCATACTTCAAAAGCATTTTCTTTTTTGTGCTGGGTATTAATTTGACTTTTTCTCATTTGCTTCTACTATCCCCTTCCTCCCCAAGTAATAATATTTTTTAACAAAAGCAAAGGCCACATCATTTAAGCCAATATCACATCTGGATGGTATCTAGGATGTACTGAATAATGACAAACAAATTACAACAGTAGAACTATTAAATACATTTAGTATATTGTAGGTATGATATCTTAACCTGTGAAGACTGATATCCATAGTCCTAAACTGAACCTCAGAAGCTTCAGGAGACTAAAGACTGGTAATTTTTCTTTCTTCCTACCCCCAATCCCCTTTTCCTTGGTTTTCTTTCTGCAAGCACATACAGGCACATGCGGAGAATGATTTCTCTATAGTTCTTTCAGACTTAATTTTGGAACTGACTACAGTCAAGATTAATTTTTATAATCTTCCATGTCTTACAGATCAAAGTTTTGTAAGCCTTAATACTTGTATGGTAATCATGCTTGAAAAATGTTAATTTAACTGTGTAATTTACTACCCTTAGTTCATTCCCAGATGTTTTCAATACCAGCTGAGCTACTAAGGTTCCTTCATGCCAGCCTGACACCCTGAATTCCATGGGCTGACTTTTCTCCAAGCCTCATTGCTAATATTCTACATAACAATGGTAGCTACAGTCCTGATGTCACACTGGGTTCAGCATAATTCTGAAAAAATCTTTGTTTTAGCATATGTTTCACTGGTTTCAATGGGATTAGCCTCAGAATTCTTCTGAAATTTGTGGAAATAAGATAATTATACTTCAAGGTTAGTATTAAGATGGCATTTCAGTCTTGCCAATTGCTCATGCAACACAAGATAAGGAAAATACACTCCCCTTAAGTAACTGGCACATTTCTACATTTCTGTGTTCAGTTCAAATTTGTAAATATGATACTGAAAGTTTCTGGTTTCATGTGTCTATTCTGCAGTGAATGCGAAGCTATATTATTTCTGTCCTTTTTCATCTTGCAATTTTAGTATCTTCACATAATGTACCGAATACATTTTAGAACATTACATCATTCCATTTTGAAAAGTACTTAATAAATCCTCAGATATATAGCCTGATTCAATGCTATATGGGAAATCCACCAATAAAGAGTATTCAACAAAGAAATTCATGAGCATACATCCAGAAGGTTTTAGAATGGCCAGCAAAATATTTCTGTACGTGAAAGCTCTAGATGATGATACTATTATTTACAGAGAATGATTACATAATGGGAGCATGTAACACTTCTACAATGATTTTGCAGAATTGCATACAGGTGTAAATCTACCGCTTTGCTTACACTTAAATATGCATGTAAATGTAAGGTAGGACAATTCTCAAACAAGAAAGCTCTCCTCTGAGTTAAGTGAGCATATCCCTAAGATTTCACAACAAAATGTATGAAAATTTGTTATCATTTCACACTGAAAATTATGAGAGGGTATTTGTAAGAGAATCACAAGCTTTAGGATGCATACTGTTGTGGTGATCAGTAAATACACTGGAGGGCAGGGCTATCATTTAAAGTAGCTTCAGCAGGCTAAAGGAATGAGCTGACAGCAACCTCTTGAATTTCAAGAACAAATTGAAAGCTTTCCCCTTGGAAAGGAAGACCCCCATTAAAGGCGTTTCAGAACTGTCAAAAAAAGCTTAAAGAAAGTATTATCCTCATGATTCACTGAAGATTACTGTAGTTTTACATGTAATTTACATTTTAAAATTATTCTCAGACTCCACTAATGATATCCTCAACTCTGAACAAGATCACATTTCCATAATTTGAGAGCTCCCTTTCTGCATTTTAGCATTACTAGATATATTCATAAAGAGCAGTTGGCAATGACACCAAGGACAAACTTTACATGAGTTTCTGGTTACTTGCTAGCTTTTTACCTTTAAAATCTCAATTATCTTCACCACTTTTACAGATGAATTTGTCAAATTTCCTAAATTAAAAAGTAAAAAGAAAGGGCAAAAGAACTCCACTACTAACAGCCAAAAGTGACCTTGAAAATAAGACCCTGTCTACAGAGAAACTGTGGTAATGATATAGGGTAATTAAGCTATGTAAGAATTCTCATTTAATTTCAGAGTAAGCTTAATATAATTTAATTTCATCTAGTTTGAAAATTAAGCTAAACCATGGTAAGGCCACTTAATAGAAATAATAATAATAATAATAATAAAATCCAAAAAAGGGTTAAGTCAGTCCAATTAATTAATTTTCAAAATTCAGTAGAATTAACTTCATGATTTGCTGGTATTCATGAAGCATAATCATCACTGTAGTGATATAATGTAACAAAAGATAGTATCTGGTAAAAGAAACTCCAATATCCTTACAAGTTATTAGCAAGCTATGGCTTAGAATGCAGTTTTTCAAATATTACTGTCATTTAGCTCACAATTATAATATTCAAACTATTAAATGCAAGCAAATATGTTTTGGCAGTTCAACTTTAAATGCAAAAATAGAAATCTTAATGGATACTTTTTAAAAGCTATTTCTTCAACTGCATTAACAGAAATATAATAATGTTGTAAAGAATCATTATTATCATTTTTATATACTGGGGCATTGAATCATTACTCCAGATATTGTTCAAACACACTGACTTTAATTATGTATCTATATTAATATTCTGTGCTGCTAAGCACTATCTCAATAGTGTTGAAAGAGATTTTTACATGTGCTGCTGATGGGAGACTGGAACCTAGAGGAGCCTCAACTGTCTCATTATCTGTTATCAAGCTTTGTCATGCCTTGCTTCATACAGAGCGTACTTCATACCCATTTTCACAGTAGCTTTAAGACAGTTCAATTTTCTTGCCATACTAGTCTAACAGAGTTTTATGGCTGTACTTATCAACTGCATTCTTTATTCTAAATTGGCATAACTTCTTTAAGAATTTCAGTTCATAGCTTTATCTAGTTTATTATAATTCTTGCCTTCCCTAAAGCCTCTTTCTTCTACCTGCAATCCAATACTCACCTTCTAAATGATAACCAGTTTCAGAAATGTTGATTTGTCTTTTCCTAGAAAATGCAGCTACTTTTTTCTCCTTTGGAGACAGCATCTGGAAGCAGATAACATTCTATTTTATTGTCAATAATACCTGAAACAAAGAACCACAGGCCTTCATCAGAGTTTGGAGTAGATTAAGTTGGGAATTGAAAAACTGCCAAAAACTACCGCCAGGCAACCAAAACAGTAAATTTCTTTAAATGAATGGTAGAAATAAGTGGATTTTATGAGAAATGGAAATAGCATTAAATGGTTTTTGCAAAATAGGAGATTATATATATATATATATATATATATTTTTTTTTTTTTTTCAGAACTTACCACAAACTGATAGGATATGTTTGCTTCCCATGGATTGAAAAGCAAATGTTGAAAATAAAAGGTTACTTGACTACTTAGATAAGTAATTAAACTGTGTTTTCAAATTCTTTAAGGATAAAAATCTTTGAAATTGAATTTTGTAATTGCAGTTTAACATTTTGCCCTCCAGTCAGGTATAACTGGATAGGGCATTGTGTGCCTTTTGAATATTTTATTAATGAAATTTTTGAAATCCTAATGCATAAACTATATAGCAAGTTACTTGGTTATCTTACTGTTTATGTTGTTCTTCTGATTCCATAAATTTTACATTTCTGTTAAATATTTCACTATTAAATAATGAAATCACTACAGAAAATTTACTTGGTACTATTATAGATAGGCAGCACTTTTGAAAGTTATAACTTTACAGGTCTTCTCTTTTCATTAGTATTATCTGTAATTATTTTCAGGCACTGAGCTTCTGGCATTCAGTATCCGTTAGTCAGCTTCTGTGATTGAAGTATCTCCTAATGCAGAAACTATGTTCCTATTTTGGCAACTGCAAGAGTAATGATTCTTGATACAAAGGTAACCATACTGTTACCATTTCTGCATCTTTAGGCAGGAGTATGCTTTTTTACTGTTCTTGGAAGAAACCGCCTTACAGTTTTGGTGGCCAAATTCCGCCCCCACNATGTTCCTATTTTGGCAACTGCAAGAGTAATGATTCTTGATACAAAGGTAACCATACTGTTACCATTTCTGCATCTTTAGGCAGGAGTATGCTTTTTTACTGTTCTTGGAAGAAACCGCCTTACAGTTTTGGTGGCCAAATACCGCCCCCACCCCAAAAAAACGACAAACAAACAAACAAAAAAAAAAAACCCTAAAATGGCAAATCTCCCAAGTTATGAAATATATGCTAAATAAATATAAAAGTGTTTGCTTGTTACTGTTATTTCCTTATGCCAAGAATTCAGTGGCACTGTAACCTTTGCTAGTGCTAACATGCACTGAAATTGACATTGTGAAGGTACAGAATAGGACAGAAGAAATTAATTTTTAATTTCAATTAAAGTCAAACCTTTTATGTACAAACTGACAGAATGAAATATATCCGGGAGGTTCTAAATAGGCATTTGTCTCCATTAAAGACAGATTCAGAAGGTTTTCATTTTCTGCAGCTGAACAACGAACTGGTGATGATTATATATCTGATGATCGTCTTGGCATGTAACTAAAGTTATTATCCTCTTACCTGCATCAGAATTAGATGCTTGCATGGACTGATTAGTTGTGCAGACTGACTACTTGAATAATTTTGATCTTAAGTATGGCTCTGAGATTGCAACTTCCTTTGTATTTCATTTAAAAAAAAAAAAAA
>NDXB01007517.1:0-14760 GCA_002631895.1 Agapornis roseicollis | reverse complement strand
ATTTGGATTTGAGATTTAAAATTTCTTTTTATTTAATTTAAAAAAAAAAAAAAAAAAGAAAAAAAAAAAAGATAATCAGCCAACCTATGATCATACAGAAATGATTCCTTAGCTAAAATTATACTGAGAATTTAAGTCAAGAAGAATTAAAATGCTTGGGTTTGATTTTAATAATTAAATTAACTTTTGAATTTACAAATATTATTAATACTGGTAGTAGTGAATTTCAGATATCCCTTTGGTGGTTGACTCAAAACTTGCTAAGCTAAGAGGGGATTTATCTAACAATAATGTGGTTATCTTCTATTTCTCTTTTTCTAAATAAATGTAGGTCATAATCAATCTCATCCAGAAGCTGGATTCTAAAATACAGCAGATTAATAATTCTCTAGGAGTGTCTGGCTATGACTGTGGTAAGAATTTCAGATGTGTGTGTCTGTGGACTGAATGAGATTGTCACACAAAAAGCATTCAATAATTTTTGAGATGTATCACCACATCCCTCCTGACAAAGACTTTTTACAGAATCTATGCCAAATCTAACAGCCCTATGTGGGTGTCTCAGAGAATTAAATAGTATCTGTAATGTCTCTGAAAGGTATATGATTCCATATTAAAATCCCTACCTCGGGTATCTTATCATGAGTTTGGTGTCAGGCCTCCCACTATTGTCCTTACAGATCTTATCAATATAAAGAATGGATTTGAGAGCAAATCAGCTGATCAAATGGAGATGTATATTTTTGATTCAAGGTGAACAGAAAAGTTGACCAAACTTGCTTACATAAAAGTAGCTACATATGGACAAGAAGTTTTTTTATCTTGTGGACTGAAGCACACCCTCTGGACTGGGTAGAATCCCTAAACATAAACATTTTGTGGTATTTGGTGTCCTTTGTTTCCAGCTGGTGTCTTAGAAGAAAACCAGTTTCTTGCACTACCTGTGTCTCCTCAATTGGACCTGTGTTTATGTTTCAGATATACACCTCATATTGGAGAGCACTGGACAGACAAAATAGGCAGCTCTATAATATAACTTAGATATTATGATGCCCAGATACTAAACATCTGTGCTTACAGAGTTAATTGGAAGAGGGGATTACTTTACTATGATGTGGAAAATTATTAGTGATTCTTGACACCATAGCACACATCTGGGGAGATTTAGTGCTTCCCATTTATCAACTGCATATTCTGTAAAGGCAGTCAATAGGAAACATTGGTACTCAGAATATATAAATAATATCAGAATTGTTGGGATCCAGAAACATCTCTCTTTCCTCTGAAGTTTATAACCAAATCTTCTGAGAATAACCTCGTGATAAATAACAGGAGAAATTCAAACTTTGCTGGCTGTAAAAGAACTTGCTAAAGAAGCAGGAGAATGGGGCTTCACTTCTAATGAAGTGTCAGAGTCCCTTGGTTCACCTCTAGCAAGTTGTCACAGCCATAAAGAAAGCCTTAATTGTGATGATGACGTTTCCTATCCTTCCTGATGAAACTGAAACACTGTGCATAGAGGAATAAAAATAATTCTCTGTAGTTCACTGATGAAGCATTTTGCTGGCAGGGGAGCTAAGAAGATCCTAGATCCAGACCCAGTCATGCTGCTATCCACATATTTCAAGTCTTCCTCCTCCCTTCCCCCCCTTTTTTTTCCTCCTTAGAAGAAACATATACAAATTACTGAAAAAAAAATTTAAAATATGGATAATCATAGCTCCTTACAGGATTTTATGCATATCATTGACTCCTCTTTCAATTTCTTTTTCTATTTCCAAAAACATATATTCTTCAACTCATGATGATTTAACTTCAACAACAGTGAGAGAAGAATTACCAGTTACCAGGCAAATTTATTCTAGCAAACTTGAAAACAAGTTCCTGTATTCCAAGCTTCTTTGTTCCAGTACTCAGATCTCCAATAATCTTGATCAATATTCTCATTGTTACATTATTAGGTAAAGGGCAGGGAGCACCACTTCCGTCTATATTTCAAAATAAAAATATTTCTCCAGATACTGTGAATGAGGTATAATTGAATATATAATATGAAGGGAAATTACTTATGTTAAATGTCCTGGGTAGGCATACTAGTCAGCCAAGGAAACCTGTGCTATCAACAGAAACAAAGTTGGTTCTTACACAAGTTTCTGCTAATCTAGCGTTCAGTACTGTGATAACTTATTGTTTTTGTTTTGTTCAATATTTTTAACAGCACTTTATGGAAACAAGGTGACTTAACACTTCAAATCAACTAAATGTTTAATCTGGTGTATTTTGGTACCAGAACCATTTAAATAAAATCCATAAGCAGGAGGGAGAACTTCTTTATTTTGTTCCCTTGAAACCTGTGAGTTCTATTGAAAATTCAGAGGTAAATAAGATACCTAAAGCCATTTTATTTGTTTTGTTGATTAGCATCTAAATTTTAGCTCTATGAGCATATTTCTTATCACATCATACATGATACTGTACTCGAGGATCCTTGAGTCCTTTAAGGAAACATCTAGCCTAGCATCAAGTAGCTAAACTCTGTGCACACAGAGTAGGCAGTGCTTGAGAATGAAATCAGAATAGCCAGAATGTGCATGAAGGAATTGTCTCTAGCAGACTATTGTTAATTGTATTGATACTACCTTTATGCTAAAAAGTAGTTGCCTGTGTCAGATGTGGACTTGCACTTGTCAAGTACTGACCTAAACTGTAGCTGTCAAGATATTCTTCCAGTGATGAGCCTCATCTTTAAAATGTATTCTTTCAGTGATGGTCCACTTCTTGGACCATTACTGCCCATTGTTTTTCTGTAAAGGCAAGAAAGAAGATTCAGGGAAATACAGGCCAGAGAGCATGACCTTGGAAGGAGGACCATTCAAACCTCAATTGTTCTGCAATTTGAACCTTTTAGCCTTAAGGGAGGGAAACAATTAACCTCTCAAGAAATACTTAAATAGTCCAAGAAATAAAGGAAACAGATGTCATAACTTTGTGGGAGATTGGGAGCAATATTTTCATCACTTGACATTCTAAAATTCTGGGGGTAAATAGAAATGTACTTCTGCCTCATGAAGAATTTCAAGGTAAAAACTGGAACTTGCTGGAAGTAGTTACTTTAAGAACTATACAGCAACTAAATATTTTGCTCCAGCAGCACAGTTTTGGAAACAGCCACATTCTATCTATTTCAGATGACTCGTACTACTTTCTGCTAGGTCTGGCCTACCATGTGTTTGTCTTTCAGCTAATAGAGAAAGGATGCAGTGCAAGTCTGCCACACCACTGCTATTTCAGCTTTTTCACGAGTGTATTTATCAAGCCTTCCTGTCCTGAAACATAACATAACATTGTGCTACTTTATTGTAGTTACATACCCTTTGTTCCTTCCCCTTGTAGGTTAAAAGTAACATTGCCTACTATCTCTTCTTCCTTTTTGTCAACTTTCTGCAAACTTTTCCCTTATTTTCTATTCTCTACTGGGATATGAAAAGCAGCTTTCGTATCTCAAAGGATTTCCAAATTCTTCAGTTAAATCTTACGGCGTTTTGCATTTGTATTGGGTTCTTCACATCTTTCTTTGTGTTACAGTGTTTCCTCTTTTTGTTTGGTTATTCTGTTTCAATAACATTTGAATGTTTTTACATGTGTTCTAAAATGTTATGATCTGAACAGTTCCCTATGTGCTGGTTTTAATTCTGTTAAGATTTTGTGTATGTTTTAACAATAGTGATAAAATCTGAAAGCCAACTTGTCTTAATTAATGTAAGACTTCCCAGTTGAACTGTAGGTTGTTGGTTTGAAAGTGTGCAATGCATTCCTGTAAAGGCCACAGACCTTTCATCTTTCATTCAGTAAGGAATAAAAGTGCAGCATTTTAGTAAGCTCAACTCAGTTTCTGAAGGCATGCATTTTCAGACAACAAATCATATTTCATGTAATTTCATAGAACAGCATTTGAAAATGATTATAAAAAAATCTATATGTTCTGATGTATTGAACAATGGCGATTTGTCTCCTGTCTGGGTCTTCCTACAGCAAGAAAACTCATTTGTCTACATCTGCATATATTGTTCTAGCGTGTTATATATACTTTACTTTTAGGAACCGGTACTGGTTGTTTATTTGTCTTTATGAAGGATGAAGTCTGAGATTCTTGGAGCAAATTCATCAAGATATGGTAAAATACTATTTTTGAATGACAGCACCTTTATTTTTGAAAATCCAATGCACTAACCTCAGACTGATCATTTTAGTAGATACAGCTTTAATGTAAACATTCATTTTAATCCATTTGTGAAAGATGATTTTTTGTGATTAAATGTTTTGTTCTGAGGCTACTAGCCACTTTCTAGAAAGCAAAGTTTCATCACATGTAACAACTGTGGGAAGATGAAATCCATAACCCAAAATATCTCTCCTTCCTCCTCCTTTTCTCCATCTTTTATTGTGTAGCACAATATCACATGGTATGGGATATCCCTTTGGTCAGTTGTGGTTAGTTGTCCCAGTTGTTTCTCTTCTTGTGCATCCCCAGCCTCTTTGCTGGTGGGGACAGAGTAGGAAAAATAAATGGGATTAGAGGTGCCCTGCCTCCAGCCAGGTGGAGGTAGGGGACAATTGGATTTACTGGACTGTGTGGATGAGATGGCCCTGCACATCAATCACACAGAAGTACAAGGCTCTTGTAGATACCGGTGCACAGTGTACCCTGATGCCATCAAACTGTCAAGGGGTGGAACCCACCTATATTTCTGGAATGACAGGAGGATCCCAAGAGTTGATTGTATTGGAGGCTGAAATCAGGCTGACTGGGAGGAAGTGGCAAAAGCACCCCATTGTAACTGGTCCAGAGGCTCCATGCATCCTTGAAGGGTGCAGAAAGAGGTACCAAAGCTGAACATGCTGTCATGTTGATCATAATGTTTAAAACCATTTACCCCTGGTTGGTTTTGAAATGTAGTATTACAGTGGGAACTACTAGTTAAGGCTTAGTACCTGAAGATAATCACTTGCACAACTTGCACTAGACCTTTGGTATATATTTATGGTAGCAGGTTTCTAGCTTTTTCTTGAAGGCCACCTTTTACATTGCAGTGGGCTTCTTTGGCTATGTGAGCTACACTGAAGCCATTGCTAGGAATGTTCTAATTCAACTGCTTGCTGAAGGAAGCGCTGAAGAGCTGCATAAATACTTTGGCTCACAAGCAGAGTTTGGCACAGCTGGGCTCAGAGCTGCCATGGAAGCAGGGATTTCCCACGTGAATGACTTGACTGTTATCCAGGCAACCCAGGCATTTTGCAGATACTTTGAGAATAATTTCAGAGACTTGAAAAAAGGAGGAGTTGTGATTGGTTTTGATGCTCGGGCTCATAACTTTGACCCTATGCAAGCACTGTTCAACAATAACAAAAACGTCATTGTGTTATAAATGCTGTTTTAGTAACCTATTCAAAACACAGTATCATATGGACTGTGGTGAAGAAAACTGACTCCATCTCAGCTATATCCAGTACATCAGCTCACTTCACAACAGTCATGAAGGTTGAGACTCAGTTGTACAAGCATAAGAATGTAATGAAATTTAAAATATCTGAGCTCATCTTGAGTGACCTATATGCTGTTTAGAATGCTGAATGCCTCTCTGAGGTTCTGAGTGCTGTGCAGATTATCTTTGATACCTTATAATATCTGAAATTTCACCCCCTGCATGCTGGGTAATTTAATCCCGCTACACAGGTGCCCATTATAGTAGGCCAATCAAAAGGTGTTCTGAGAATACTAAAAAAAAAAGCCAGTCCAAAGGCAAATCAGGCATCTTACTTCCTAGACAGCCTTCTGCCTCCTTTACTTTACCAATTAGTTATAAGTGCTTTGCAGACCGAGGTACATGTGGCTGAGATTTTTAGATGACAAGCATATAGTGGTATTAATGAAGTGACTCTCACTATAACTTGAAGTTTAATATTGGTAACTTTGACATTATGCCCTTTAATTTTTTAGTATTTCCTTTAAAAAAGTGGTTTCATTCAGGAAATTAATGTATACCTTTTCTTAAGTTCAGAAGTCATTTCAGGTTATTTTTCTGTTGTTGTTTGTTTTGTTTTGTTTTGTTTTTTAATCTGGTTTATAATCCAAGTTTCCTTAGGGAAATGACTCATCTTGCCTTTAAATTTTTATTTTGTATGGGAAGAATAATGATAAATTTATTCTTACACACGTGGTCAAAATGAGGCTATGGCATGTGCTCAGTTTTTGTATACAGAACATTCAAGCAACACAATTTTAATTTCAGTATCTATTACGATTTGTCAGAGGTTTAAGAATGCAAGAGAAAGGGAGACTTCTAGTTATACAAATTCACTGATTATTCAGTGGCATAAAAAATCACTATAGCAAAATAATGTGGAAGAAAAGCTACTGAACCTCAATTGTTATGATTTTGCTATTAAAAAATAGGTTTGCAGCAAGTCAGTATTGAGAGCATTTCAGTTTAGAAATTGTTCTGTTCATTAAAAACTGTTTTACACACAGTTAAAACACAAAGTAAAAATGGCCATTAAGCAATCCCTCTTCCTTGAGCCCACTTTGATTGACAGAAATGGAGAAACAAACAACAAATATAGATAGGAAGTAGAGAATGTTAATATTTTATATAACTACATATTCATGTCAAGACCCCTTCTTTTCAGTCTGATAAAAATGAAGACTAATGAAATAAGATCACAAGATACTTGGGTGAACAGTTTTCTTAATATAAGATGAATTTCTTTGCTTTTCTCTTTCTAGAAAATGAACAGTTAACAGATGGAGGCAGTTCAGACTAGGCTTTGGATTCTGGACTTCTTGTACTAGATGCATATAACTGAGTAATGAATCATTAGGTCTACTGCTCTAGCTGATAAAAATACAAGGATATGGACTCAGACACAAATGTCACCAGCTGTTACTTGCTAGCAGCCTCAGTAGGAATGAAGAAAATGATGGTAAATGAAATAAAAAGTAAATAAATAAATATAACAAAGAAGTAAGTTCCCAGTTCCTGGGTGGGGCATTTAAAGTCTGATTTAAATTTCTATTTGATTCTAAGGTCTTTAGGAGTCACATTCTTCAAGCTTTGATACTAAGCAAAGGCTCATGAGAGCTATTTCTGAAATCCAGTTCTTCTCTCACGTAGGGTAGGATTCTTCATTACAAACAGGAGGAGGAGCAATAAAACTACTCAATGACAGTGTCACTGCTGACTTTCCCTCTCTCTTTTCTCTCTCCAATACATACACCTAGGTACTGTGTGTTGATACTAGTTCCCGTACAGAGGCATGCTCATTCCTCTGCCCATAGTTGGTTAAGGGAGGAAATAGGAACAGCATGTCCTGGGTTCAGCAGTAGCAGTCATTTTTCTCCTTCTTAGCAACTGGTGCAGTAAAAACTTGAAAACTTGTAGGCTGACATATGGCATGGAGTACTCTTATGGAAGGGGGCAGAATGAGAAACAGAGAAAGCCTTGATGGTATAAAAACACAGCTCTAAACATTAATATTAAATTAATTATAATTAATGATAACAAACATTGGTGTGTTGTCAACACAACTTTACTCACAAATCCAAAACATTGTCATGCAGGTTGCTATAAAGAAAGTTAACTCCATCTAAACGAAACCTAGCAGAGTTTGAAATTTATATTTTTCTAATACTGAAGAAATTTGAATCCAAATAAACTATTTCTTGCATCAGTCATTCTTGCCATCCTTCTACTGATTGACTTAGAAGGATAATCTCTAATTTGCCTTTTTTAGTGCTAAATCACCATGGAACTGTGAGTGCAACATTTGCAGGGCTAGATGAGCTGGAAGCAAGCATGAGTGTGAATCCAGGCTAATGAAACAAGAATGTGCTTTCTAGATTGTTACTTATCTACTGCTTATCATATGTGCATAAATAGTCTTCCAAAGACTGCCTCCTACAATGATATTTAATGACTGCTTAATATAAGTGCAAAAATAGTACTAGGGAGAAAATATAATAATTAGGATAAGAGTGCTTTTAGTGTCCTGTATTCAAATTAGGCTACTAATCAGCAGAAAATGTAAACTTCATGAAGTGGAAGGCAATATAATTCACGTGTCTATGAAGACAGGAATTCTAGTCTCTGGTCTAAAGATTGTTTATGTGTTTTTTCCTATACTTAAAAAAAAAGTTACAGAAGGAAAGAACAAAGTTACAGAAGGAAAGAACAAGATCAAGGACTTCCCCTGTTTTCAGAAGAAGGCCAGAATCATTTTCTTTTGTTTTATGCCTCTGGATCAAAGGTACAGAAAGAAGAATAGAAAGACAAGAAGATTGCTGTATTCCATTGTAAACTATGTGATAAAATTATATCTTGTAAATGGACTGCTATAATTTTCATACCTGCAGAGTTTAATTAGCCAGCCTCCATTTTGATACTACCATGATGCACCTAAGTGTCTGTATTTGGCAGAGATCATGTAGCAGGTCCTTAAATTGCAGCATGTTAAATGAGATGAGATGCCTATGTTTAGACATATGAGCCCTAGCTTTATGTTCCAGTTATCAACAAAATAGGGCAATAAACTCATATTTCTTTTCATTTCCTTGTAAATATTGAAAGTTTGATTAGTTTAATGCTGTCCTAAAAGATTCACATTGCCACTATAGCAGCAGAAGAATACTACGTTTTAATACTTATAAACTACTTGACATGGTTACAGAAAATGAGCACCAAATTACTCTGACATTTTCTTTTATAAGTATTCACTGAAAGCCCCCCCAGTTTATATAATGCGCATGACGTGGTGTGGTATGGAACAACTCTTTGGATAGTTCAGGTCAGGTGTCCTGTCTCTGCTTCCTTCTGGCTTCTTGTGCCCCTTCTCACTGGCAGAGCATTAGAGACTGAAAAGTCCTTGATTAGGGTAAACACAACTTAGCAACAACTAAAACATCGGTGTATTACCAGCATTGTTCTCAGACTAAAGCTAAAAACACACCACTGCACCAGCTACTAAGAGAAAAATAACTGCTACAGCTGAACCCAGGACAGTGTGATTGATAGTAGACACCCACAAGGACATCTTTGTTTTCCATTCCCCAACTCCTACCCATCTGGTTTACAAATGTGTCATTCCTGAGAGTAAGGTCTGTAAAGTTCACCTTCTCCCTTGCACAGAGTGCAACATCTCCACCTCTCCTGCCCTGCCTATCCCTCTTGAACAGCCTTTTGGGCCCTCCTGAGCAATGATGTTTTCTCCCCATTCTGCACCAGGGACAGTAAAGCTTGTTTGCATAACTTCCAGATTCTCAAGAGAAAATGGTAAATCACAATGGGAATGAGGTTTTGCCATGCAACTCCAAGTGACTGCTAGAAATATTTCATTTTTCTTCTATGGTGACATGCATAATTTGACAACACAGTGTAAAGTGCTAGCTTGAGTAAGTTTTTGAAATTTTAAAAATGGGCATATCTAATGTGTGGCAGTATTCTCAGATTAGAAGTAGCAGCAACATACTCAAGTTCTTTCCTTGTCAAGACCTTCTCTTGGATGCAAGTGTCTCCTCAGGTGTTTTAGGAGAAAAACAAAAAAAGTCTCTGAGAGAAAGAAAAGGCTTGTACAAATGCAACCATTGAGTGACCTTTTTTGTCTTCTTGGACAGGTAAGTATCTGAGAGAGAGGGAAGGGAAACCCAGAGATGGAGAGAGGAATGAAAAGGGAAGGGACTCATCCAAATACAGAGACTGTCCAGGTATGCATTTGACACTTTATTTCTGTATAGAAATGGTAAAGAAAATTCAGAAAGGCATAACACATACGAAGCAATGCTGAGAACTGCAGGCAGTCGGCACAATGTATTCCAGCAAATGCAAGGGGAATACGCGCGTATCAGTCGCTCACCCCTATTACCAACAAGTCACTCTGTTGGTACTCAGTTTGAGACAGTGTTGTCTGCAGCTGCCTGGGACACCTGCTATCATCTCCCAGTGTTTCTAACATCAGAGTGCAGAGGGATCGGAGGGTTTGCTTTTTGGTTGGTATTTTTTTTTTTTTTTTACAAAATGGGATTTAGGGTGGGAGGCAATTCATTGGTTTTGTGTTGGTTTTTTTAATTATTATTTTGTTTCCTTGTTGCTGGTTTGTTTTTGTTTTTGTTTTCTTTCTGTTTCATCATCTCTCTCCCCACCATTAGCAGCTCTCAATGAAAACACAGTGATGCCATTCAATGCTCCTTTCTGCTGCCTGCCTGTACTTTCTGTTAGAAGCAAGATTCTCTTTACTTCTGGACCTTAACAGGTGTCTAAGACATGCAGCTGTATTCCAACAGCAGGCAGTACTCTTCTGGAGTTCATCTGAATCTTTTCCAAGGCATAGCAGTAGTTCTTCTCCATTCATAAATACATTTCTGTCATTTCTTTCCCAATCCAAAGGCTTTTTCAGTATACTTTCTTTTCTGTTTTCCATTCTGCAGGCCAGCAGAGGCCAGCTCCCCACCTGGGGAGATGCACCAGCAGTTTGGCATTTGCTGGTGGGGCTGAGGAGTGAGCCAGCAAGGCCTCCTGCAAGGGCTGGGATGGGTCTGAGGGCACTGCTCTGGCTCCAGGGTGAGGTGGTGGAACCTTCTATCCAGAGCAGAAGGACATGGTGGTTTTGTCCTTGAGGTGGTGTCACCTTCTATCCAGAGCAGAAGGACATGGTGGTACTGTCCTTGCTGCTGCCGAGGTGGTGCTGGGGCCGCAGGGTGGAACGCCAAGCCCAGGCAGCAGAGCTCATGCAGGGAAGCAAAGCAGTAAATGGGCACCTACAATGGCAGAGGCAGAAAGTGCTGATGAAGCCATGAGGGCAGGAGCAGGCGGGACTTTGTTCCTATGATTTTGGAACTATGTTGTAAAAGAGGTCATTGCTAGCACAGGAGAGAGTCTCCTTGCTGGCTCCTAACTGACAACTACAATGCTGCTTTGGTCCCTTCTCAATACATGTGATACCCTGAAAGCAAGGCAAGTTGACAGAAAGGTGCAGTGACCCCTTGCCAGGCAGCAGTGCTCGGCAGGGAGCCTGGGAAGCTGGGATATGGTCCTTTCCAAAACCTAAGCAGCAACATCCCTTGCTCTGCCATACTAAAATCACAGCTTGGCAGGCAATGCTGGCGTATCATGTTTCTCCTGACACAGATATTCCCCTGAGGCAGGACCATCCTATGCACCTCAGGAATGTTTCCTATACTCAGAGCTTGACAAAAAGATGGAGCACAGGCTCTGCCACATACCTGAGTGCCTTGCTCTTCCCCTGCTCAATCAGTCACCCATCCCTGAGGGATCGGTCTTGCTCCTCTTCGGGCACAGTAGCCCGTCACTGCCCTCTTCCCATGTGGCTCTTCTCTTCCTGGTGTTCCGCAAAGAGCCTGGGAACCTTTTCATTCAATAGCACTGTTAGACAGTGAAGCCATGATTACCTTGAACCAAGCAAAGCCAGGCAGTTTTACCTTTTCTCCCCTGACATGTTCCTCTGCTGTTGAGTCTCGGGAGCGATGGGAGGCACCTGCAATGCAAACGTGTAGGTTAGCAGGGGGCAAAGACCTCCCTGCACAATTGCTACCCTGGCTCTAAAAGGCACATGCCTTGGATGGGTTTGCTCAGCTCAGCTGAGCCAGCTGTGCTGGCATCACCACACAAAGCGGGATGGCCAACCTGCATCAGCCCTGCTCTGCACTTCACCTCACCTTCTGCGAGGGAAGGCTTTTGCTGTCACACTGCTCGTGCACTTCACTTACTTCTGATATTTCCAGCTCTGCTTGTTGTGCGGGTGTATCCTCGCCCCCCTCGCTGGCCAGCCCGGCCGCCTGCTCCCCAAGGAGTTCCTCATGGTGCTGGATGAGGAACTCGACCAGCTGGGTCACCTGCACACAGCAAACCACTGGTTTCACTGAGGGGGCTGATGAGGGCTCAAACAGCCTTTGCCAGCCTGACTTGTGCTTGCGTGCAGGAAGGTGCAGCCATGGGGCTGCTCTTCCCGGCTGCTGCCCCATGGCTTTGCTGACAGGAGGAGGCAGCCAGGACCCTGTGAGCAGCAAAGCTGGGCAGGGCTGGGGACGCTGTAGCTGGGCAGTGAACACATCATACTTTGCCTGTCTCCTGAGCCAGGACATCCAGGGGCAACTCCTGGAGTGGGCTCAGGAGGTTTGGTGCCAGGCAGATGGCCAGGTTCCCAGCTGTCATCTTCGTCCACGCTCTTGNGGGCAACTCCTGGAGTGGGCTCAGGAGGTTTGGTGCCAGGCAGATGGCCAGGTTCCCAGCTGTCATCTTCGTCCTGTCCACGCTCTTGCTGATGCTGCTAAGCAGCAACAGCAAGCGCCGCAGCAGGAGCAGGTTGGGCTCTGGGAGCTTGCTGGCCACCCTGAGGGAACAGGAGCACAGCGTTAATCAAGTTGGTGTTGACAGCACAGGTCTCCCAGGCTGATCTCAGCCAAGGCCACAACCTGCTCTACAGCAGAGGGACTTCCTTTGCTGAGGTACGGCCACCTCCCTCCCTCCCTGCTCTTCTGAAAGCCGCCCTTGTTGGAAGTGCTCCCCAGAAAGAAAAGCTTTTCAGTGCCTCTTTGCACCCCCCAAACATAAACCCCACAGCAGCAGCAAGTGGTTTGCAGGAGCCATGGCTATTTCAGGCAGGCCATTGCTCTGCAGTGGAGTCCCAGCCTGTGCCAGTCCCTGCTGACTGCTGCCACACTTACTCTCTGAGTGCTGCCAGCCTCTCCTGCCTGCTGGCCTTCCCCATGGCATGCATCCACTCCTCGAACAGCTGGATGTCAAGGAGCTTGGAGGGGATATTCCGGAGGAAGTCCTGCAGTGCCAAGGGCTCCACGTGAGGCTTTGGACACTGCCCCAGGAGCATCTGCAGCATCCCCACCCCACTGGCTCATGAGCAGGCAGCTGGGTTCCTGCTTGTGCTCCTGCAGGTGCCCATCAGCACCAAGAGAGCCGGGAGCTGCAGGGCTCTGGGTCAGCAGGGCTCACCTTCAAGAGGACAGCCAGGAGCAGGATGGGCTGGTCTTCCAGCCTCACCAGCACCCCGCTGTCCAGGGCCTCCCGGACCTCACGGCAGGCGCGCTGGCTGGCTGCCAGCCGGAATATCCCCTCGGTGGATGGGCCGTGCTCATTGAGCAGAGCCAGCAGGTCCTGAGGGCACAGAGGAGGAGAGTTGCTGGTCTGGAGACAGGCCCTGAGGTAGGTGCTGGGGACAGCCTCTCTATGGAGGAGTCAGCAGGTTGGGGCAGAATGGAATGGGATGGGAGGGTTTGGGATGGGAATCCACAGCCAGACTGGCTTACCTGTATGGGCTGAGGCAGCATGCCGTCCTGGCTACAGAGATCTGCCAGGGGCCGGCCAAACAGAGCTCCTGCATCAGCAGAACCCAATGGCCCAGGAGCCCCTGCTGCAGCCAAGGTGCGTGGCCGTGCAAATGGCCAGGGCAGCCTCCTCCTGATCCTGCTCAAAACTGCTGCCAAGGGAAACAGTGTAAAGAGCCATGGAGGAGAAGCACCAGGAGAGTGTCCCCAGATTCCCTCAGTGCTGTCCTCCCCACAGTGAGAGTGCGAGAGAGGCAGCATCATTTGGGAGCGAGGGACCCTGGGGCTCAGCTCTCTCCTGCTGTAGTGATGGGGATGGATGTGCCCTGCAGGAATGCAGCAGCAGCCCCATTGCAGCACATGTGCCCGCCTGCAAGAGCAGGACAGAAGGGCCATCCTGCCCTTTCTTCTCCACACTCACCACCCATGTGGCCACGTCCGCCTTCACTGCTGGAGGGGCCAGGAACTGGCAGCTGCCTGGCACCAGCCTGCAAGAAATGGGCTGCATTCAGCAAGGAGCCCCCCAGCAGAAAGGGGCCTGGAGAGCTGCATCAGCCCCTGGCTGTGTGTGAGAGGTGGGGATGGGTGAGATTGCACTGCAAGGGACCCTGACCTGGGACTGGTGCTGGAGCAGCTTCTCCAGGCTGCCGGCATCCAGTGTCCTCCCCTGGGCAAAGGGAAAAGAGCAGAAGGTGAGGAGCGATGCAGCTGATGCTGGGCTGGGGCAGCCCCTGTGGGGAGAGTAGAGGCAGGAGGGACACTCACAGCATGGCGGCCACTCAGCTCCTTGAGCACCATCCTGATGGATGGCATCTGGATCAGCTGGGGTCCTTGAACTCCTTCTGAAGGTCTGTGCACAGTGAAGGGGCAGAGAAAGGGCTGTGTGAGACCCAAACCAGCTCTTCCCTCTGCTGCCAGCCTGGGGAGTTCTTCCACACTGCCAGGAACAGCCGGGACCATCTGGTAGTGGAGTGGGAGCAGCTGGAGTGGTGAGGATGGGGTTGGGCAGGTGTTGGCTGGACACAGAGGGACCGTACACCTTCACCAGATATGCCCATTCAGCAGTGGTACCACCTCTGCCCAACTCAACAGATGTGTTTCATCATCATTTGGATGCCACTCATGGAGCACCCCCCATGATGGGAGCACGGGCAGCCCAGGCTGCAGTGCCAGGCAGGGCTTACCCAAGGAGGGCGCTGACCCAGAGTTCCTTCACTGCCCGGGCACTGCCAAAAGAGAGGAGAAAGAGCCTCAGTGCCTGCTGTGCCCCAGCAGATGATGCCCCATGGGGCAGAACAGAGGAGCTGCCCACCCCTCTGGTGGGACCTTGCACCAGGACTCACCAGAAAGTGACGACACAGGAGCCAGAGGGCCAGAGGAAGACAAGGGAGCGGGAGGCCTTCCCTTCCTCC
>NDXB01007516.1:51351-64830 GCA_002631895.1 Agapornis roseicollis | reverse complement strand
CAGTCTCAAACTGCGCCAAGGAAGGCACAGTTTGGATATTAGGAAGAAGTTTTTCACAGAAAGAATAATAAAATATTGGAACAGTCTGCCCAGAGAGGTGGTGGAGTCACCATCCCTGGATGTGTTTAAAAAGAGACTGGATATGGCACTTGATGACATGGTTTAGTGGAGGTGTAGGGCATGGGTTGGACTTGATGATCTTAGAGGTCCCTTCAAACTTGGTGATTCTGTGATTCTGTGAAGTGGCACTGGAAAACAGTTCCCCTGACTGAAATCCTGCCTTAAATCTTGTAAGCTTACAGGCAGGCCAGTGTGCATTTCAGGATTTCTTTGATTGTTGCAGGATATCTGAACCTGGTCACTTTGTGTTATGCACTTAAGGGACTGAGGATCAGGCAGACTATATCACTGCATTATCCAGATCATCAGTGGAATTATTCATCAAGGACTTCTTTGTTGCTTGCAAAGAGGTCCTTTCTCCAGCTGGAATAAACCCTTAGTGTCTACTGGGCGTATGAATATCACAAAAGTCAAAACAGGTATATAGATAAACATATTAATCAGAAAGAAACAAATAACAAACCTACCATACTCTTTACAGACACAAATATTTTAAATTTATTAAATCTTCAACTGTATTTTTGTAATTATTTAAAATTAGATAATAGGAGTTTCTATAGATAGTGGTTTTATAATGTTTGCCACTTATATCTGGAACCTAAAGTTTCATTTTTTTCCATTTTCCTGTATCATCATGCTTAGCATTAGAAGAGTACCCATGCAAAGGGTTTGGAGAGTTGAAACTATCTGGGTCTTGTAAATATAGAATAACACTGCAAAATTTTTGTTTCAAATGCTTTCATTCTTTGTGTTAGTATATCACAATCAAATGAAATATCATGCAGTAAATATAGAATCATAGAATAGTTAGGGTTGGAAAGGACCTTAAGATTATCTAGTTCCAATCCCCCTACCATAAGAAGGGACACCCCACACTAAACCATGCCACCCAAGGTTTCGTCCAACCTGGCCTTAAACACTGCCAGGGTTGGTGCACTCACAACTTCCTTGGACAACCCATTCCAGTGCCTCACCACCCTCACAGGAAAGATTTTCTTCCTTATATCCAATCTAAACCTCCCTTGTTTAAGTTTGAACCCATTACCCCTTGTCCTGTCACTGCAGTCCCTAAGGAAGAGTCCCTCCCCAGCATCCCTATAGGTCGCCTTCAGATACGGGAAGGCTGCTATGAGGTCAAATAAAGAAATAAATGTAGAAATAAATGTAGAAATGAAGTCCTACTTCAGGTGTCACATAGCCCTTTCTAAGGTAAAGTCCTGTCATTGTTGGCAACAGTATCATGTTATGCCCTGAGTAAAAAAATACAGTGTACAAACTGCTTATTAAATAGAGATGCATTATGATTTAGTTAAAAACTGAAATAATAGAAGTCAAGGACTATTTCAAAGGATCATTCAGCTAAAAATGGAAGGAGTTAAGATTAGAATTTAATGCATTAAAGTGAGATTTAAAAAAAACTTTCATATAAGAGAGACTAGGTACTCTGATTCGTAGGCCTCGGTAGTAAGTACTGTTACAATGTCATGAAATATATAGTCTTGAAATATCCTAACCAGCATACCAAAAATAATTGAACCACACACTGCATAGAATGGAATGAATCCACCAACTGAGGAGGATGTCTTTCTCATTGCCTCAGTTTTCATTTGATGTTCCTCGGCTTTGATATGAGACAGAGAGATTAAGAATTTAAATTTTGAATATTAAGTTGATATATTTTGTGATAAACCAAAAGAGTTTCAAAAAACACAACCTACATTTCCATCAGTTTCAAACTTCCCTCTAACAAAAGAACTTCTCCATTTCATTCACCTATTTTATAAGTCCCTTTTTAATTATTTTCCTAGCATATATTATGCTCATCTTGAAACCATAAAATTCATAAAAATTACAGCTCTATAAATTTGTTATTTTTTATAATATGTAATAGGTATAATATGTTAATATGTAGTTTCATATTGCAATAACATTGATATTAAGAAATATTAAAATTTTTAATACTTTCTGAGCACATTCAAAGTTTCTGGGTCTATTTTCTGTTTATTTTTTCCCTTGCAATTTTTGGTTTTATTTATTACTTTTTTTTTATTCATTTATTTTTGTTTGGGTTTTTTTTTTCTTTTTTTTGGCAGTGTTCTTTTCGGCCATTCTAGCCATAAGGCAGCAGAGGAAGAAGTCTCCCTTTTCAGAGAAAATGGAAGAATTCAGAGAGAACATTGTCAGGTATGATGATGAAGGAGGTGGCGAGGAGGACACAGAAGCTTTTGATATTTCAGCACTGAGGACCCGCACGGTCATTAGAATGCATAAACCTCGGAAGAAGGTTACCACAGAAATCCACAGCCTCTACAGACAGTCATTGCAGGTTGGCCCTGACAGTGCTATCTTCAGGCAATTCATTTCAGAGAAGCTCGAAGAAGCGAATACAGATCTTAGTGTTCCTCCATATGACTCACTTCAGACCTATGCATTTGAGGGGACTGGCTCTTTGGCAGGATCCCTCAGCTCTTTAGGTTCAAACATGTCAGATGCAGATCAGAGTTATGACTACCTTAGAGACTGGGGACCTCACTTTAAAAATCTTGCAGGCATGTATGCCTCCCATAGAAGTGTGGGGGATTAGTTACTCTTTCGTTTGTTGCTTTGTTTTCCTAAATCTCAGCAACCAAAAAAATAGTGGATTTTTAAAAAGGAGATCATCCCACACTTAAGAACGAAAAATAAATGCCGAAGTGTTTTTCCTGGAAAGTCTTGGATGTAGAGATCTTTTTGAAAATCACACCAGGCATCTCTTGAAGTGAGGGTATGGAGACTCACATTTGAAAATCTCGTGGCTATTTAGGTAACTGAATATAAACTGTGCTGCTTTGGATATCTAGACTCCATTCTGGATACTGAAAAATAATGGGCCTGGAAGTACAAAATGAGGAGTAGAAGCCATATATAGATATTGTAAATGTTCTGTCATACATAAGCTTTAAACTGTTTCCAAAGTTAAGGCAGAGTTTTGGTGTTGCAGTTGAATATATCCATTAACCAAAGCTAAACATGTGTATTTGTATAATGCTTCATTATATGAATAGAATTCTGTGGAAAAATAGACCCTAGATATTCTAACACCGTTATCAGAATTGCTCACAGAATCGTCTATTTATTGTTCTTAAGATGATAAAACTAAAACAAATGTGTTTTCCAATAAATGCAAAAATAAAGACCTATTTAAAATCAGTGTTTGCTGCCATTTTAGTTCTTAATGGAACTATTGCAAAATGCATAAACCAATACTTAATTTAGCAAATAAGATAGAAAAAACAAAATCAATTCAAGTTAGAATCAATACTCAACCTAAGTACTACAATCAACCACATTATATATTACTGTACTTAGTACAAAATGTTATCCAGATACAGGCTTTTTTCCTTTTATTAAGAGTTTAAAGGATGACAGATTTACCAGCACAGATTTATTTTTTATTATGGAATATAAAATTATCTGCAGTAGCCACTTTTATTATAACAGTATTAAGAATCTTTAAAATGCTAAGCTGATAGTTATAAAACTTTATGTATAACTTTAGATAATAAGATAATAAAATGCCTTAATGTTAATCCACTTTTGAAAATGATCGTTCTGCGGGACTTAAATCTGACTTCAAAATTAATTTTCCACTGTATTTTTTCCAACCGTTCCATAATAAATATAAAGCTGTCTCAGATATTTCTTTAACCTTAATTATAGTACAACCCAGCAGCAATTTTAGATCCAAGGTCATTAAATATGTTCAAAATTGTTTGCCTAGAAAAGGCAACCTCCCTAGTTTTTATCATGTGTTTATTTTAAAGAAATTTCATCGTGTAATCAACTGATACTTTTCCACAGGTAAAAGCTGGCATCAGAATGAAGAAAATGATGCAATATGTTTCTCTTCCCCCTTCCATGCAATGTTTGTTACAACTGTTGGTCACTGGAGAAAACCAGGGCATGTAGTCTTAGGGGATATGTAGCAGTGCAGAGTTTAAATTTATGTCAGCTAAAAATAAAACTTGGAAGAGTTTTAAAATCTGGAAATATTTCCAATATGAGGTCTGCTAAGGGCAGAAACATTACTCATGACATTCATAGGTGGAAAAAGACATGAGGGGGAGAGGGCGTGTGATCTGAGCAGGTGCAGGTGAAGCAGCATCTTGTCATAAGGAATACTGGTTCTCTCTCGCCTCAAGCTAGGATGTCAATTTGAATGAGCAACTACAAAACAGCTTTAAAAGGTGCACAGATCATACAGATGCACTGTATGAATTAACATTTGTGTTGAGCAGCTCTCAAACAGATGTGACAAAATAATTTTCATTTGAGATAATATTGAAAATATTAGTAATTAATTCCATGGACAGGAATAGAGAGAAAACAGCTGTACGTGCTGTTGGAGATTGTGAAAAATACATTTTATAATTAGGTCTATAGATTTATGTGGGTTATACTCTGAATAAATCCTTATTCCACAGGTAGTGCCAGTAGCATTAATAGAATCCCTTGTGTTTTCAAGTGGTATTTAGTACCAAAAGGATAACAGTCTGATCCTTTCTCATTCTATAGGTTTTATTCATTTATGCAGGAAAATAGCCTTGAACACTCAACCATATTTGCACTTACATTATAATTTCATCTTTTTATTATAAGGAACTTACTCTAACAATAAATAAATGTTGTAACCAGTGCATACCACTGTCATGTAGATTTTGTAAACTGTGTATGCCATTGTCTGTAACTTCTATATGAAAAAGGATGATGGTCTACAGTGGATCTTAAATGATTTTTTATAGCTGAAAAGGCATAAGACCATGTTTGCACAGCAGAGGAAAGGAGTGTTTTGCTTTGAAGTAAAAAGCTATTCCTAGCTGTTATTGGGATACATTTTATCAGGTTCCTCATATTCAATCTAAGTTAGATTTGTCAGTTTATTTCCATATGCAAGAAAAGAATAATTGAACTGACCTAGTAACTTCACATTTCTTTTAATCTACTGTATTTCATTTAGCTGAATGATGTCTACAAAAGGGTTTTGCAGAAGTGCCTGCTTATTTGAAGAAAGTGAACATTCTGAAGGAGCCAAAATAAAGCACAGAAAAGATGACACAACAATTAAGAGTATGAAATCCCTGGCAGTGTTCAGGGCCAGGCTGGACAGAGATTTGGATGACATAGTTTTGTGTCAGGTGCCCCTGCCCATGGCAGAGGGGTTGGAGCTAGATAAATGTAGTTTCTTTTCCAACCCTAGGTATTCAATGATTCTATGACTCAGTGAAATTTATATAGGATAAGGTATAAGTCAGAGTTCCTGATAATGAGATCTATTAAACTGTGGAATACTTTTCCCAAGAGAATCCTCCATTACTTTTGTCTTTTAAAATTCCTTAGTACTTAGAATTAGCTAAGCTATTGGCTGAAGTGTAGAGTGCAATTATGGTACCAGATGGTAAATATGTATTCTGATGGTCATGATGTGACTGAAGGAATATAAGGAATACTTATTGACTGTTCAAAGGAAATAGGATCATACACACTGCTTTTCTGTAAGAATGCTTTGAAGAGATGTTCCTGTTTGTCTTTTCTGTAACATGGTGATGAGACAGGATAAGAAGTGGTTAAACACCTGAAAAAAGATTGGCTTCCTTTTTCAGTCCTGCTCATAGGGATTGTTGTGTTACTGGTTTTAGTATTTAAAACTCATGGAAGTAAAGGCTATAAATATATTAATAAATGCTTAACATGAAGATGGTTTAAGTTAAAAAACAAAGGAACAAAACCAGTTGATAGTACGTTGCAGTGTCAGACTCGTTGCTGTGACTGGAAAAGTGCATTTTGTTTATAAGTGCACCCAAAGTAAAATGTTTTCATGTAATTTCTATTTTATATATCACTGTGTAGATTTTTTATTATTATAACACCAAAAAGCAATCCTGGTTGCCACTAAGGATAGTCTTCAATTCACATAATCTTTTCTATCATGTTGTCTCAAAGATACTGTCATTACACTCTTAGCTTTGCTTTCAAAATTTGCATTGGAAATGTGGTTGTTTTAACACTCACTCTTAACTGTATGGGATAACCCTGTCGTATGAGAGTAAAATATATTTTAAAAGAGAGTTTGCACTTTATGCTTCAAAGTCAGATCTAGTATAAGCTCTCTAAGGAGTAGAAGTTGAAGGAGATTGTGCGATTTTACATTCTGGCAAAGAATACATTTTACCCTTGATCCAGAATATGAAAAAAAATAGAATAAATGTTATTTGAAAAAAAAATCAGTAGTTATTAGTAAAGTCTGTAATATTTCTCTACCAGAAAATCACTAAACCTGTGTTTTACAGAGAAAAATAGAATGGATTAAAGTTTATTTAAAAAGTTGATACAATTTATAATAGCAATTTGGATGCTGTCATATTTATTTTTAAAAAAATCTTCATATATGGGTCTGTATCAGCCTTCTGTCTCATACTGTCCAAGGAACAGTAAAATTTAACTGTAGTACATGGAAGTCTAAAATCATAGAATAGTTAGGGCTGGAAAGGACCTTAAGATCATCTAGTTCCAAACCCCCTGCCATAAGCAGGGACACCTCACACTAAACCATGTGACCCAAGGCTTTGTCCAACCTGGCCTTGAACACCGCCAGGGATGGAGCATTCACAACCTCCCTGGACAACCCATTCCAGTGCCTCACCACCCTAACAGGAAAGAATTTCTTCCTTATATCCAGTCTAAACCTCTCCTGTTTAAGTTTGAACCTAATAGCATACAGTAATCCAAAGGTAGTTCCAATATAAATTATTATTAAATCATTTTCATAGGACAAAATCATGTTACTAAATTATTATTTATTCCATATATACAAACATTTTGGCAAGAGCAGACAAGATGTCCAACAGATGTAAAAAAAAGTGATAAAAGATGGTATCTTTAACCAGTCTATATTCAATATGAACACAATTTATTATATATTCAATGAACCTCATTTCATTGTTTGTAAATGCTAATTTAGTTACTTCACTTACAAATTCAATAATACCATTACAATAAGATTTCAAATATTCTACGACAATTCTTAAACATGGTAGTGATTTTAGTAATACTTTATCCAAGTTCTTGTCAAAGCATCTTATTCTCACAAAAATCTTACCCTGCTTTTACCAACACTGACTATGAAAACATCATAGTTAGCTTCTAAAAGCATTAACAATTCATCTTACTCAACTTTAACCACTTAAAGATTGGTGTAAATTATTTAACTTCCTTCTCATCATGTGTTGCAACTCCCTTGGACAACCCAGAAGTTCAGAGGTTTGTGGGTTTTTTTAATCTAATAAATATTTTCCTTTGACAAAAGTTCCTGTAATTCCTGAATGATTATTATTGTTTTATCATATTTTACTAATAGTTAAAGGCTTCTAAGTTAGCTCTTTGTGGATACAGCTATTTTGCGATTACAGATTTCAGGAAATGTAGAGAAAGAGACATGAAATGAAGAGAAAGGGAAGTCAGCTGATTCATGTAAATGGTCAGCTCCTGAGCTGGAAACTGAAATATTCAGTCCACTGCCCAGCTCCCTGGACTGCAGTGATTTTTTTTTTTTTTTGATTTTTTTTTTTTTTTAGCTCTGTTCATGCTTTCTTGGTGAATAACAAAATAAAATAAAAATGCTATGTTCACCTGAGTTTGTCTGTTCCGGTTTTGTAAATCCCTTTGAACAAATTTTTGTATGAGACTGTTGCCAAACCAGGTGAAAGTAATGTAACTGCTCATTTCTTGTTTATGATGCTTTTTTCCAACATAAGCTAGCCGATGAGTGCATGAGAGGCTTTAAAAAAATGAAAGTGTAATGTATGGGTCAGGGAAAGACTTTATCTTGTTCTCTCCTAGGTGTATAACTCCTCTAGGTCTACCTTTGCCCTCCTGTGACTTAAAAGGAACACAAATGCTTTAGCAGATGTAGGTCATGTAGGTCTCTCTCAGTATTAGATAGAAATTTGCTGATGCTTCTTGTTTGCTTCTTTTTTTTCTTTTCTTTTTTTTTTTTNTCCAGGGAATTACCATTTTTGAGACATTTTACTTCACAGCTCAACGTTGTCTGATTTTGCAAGTTAAATGATCAGCCCAGGGTCTCTCTCCATCTACAGTCACAAATGTGACACACCTCATTTTTTATTCTTTTTTTTTGCTTTTTTTTTTTCTTTTTTTTTTTTTTTTTTTTTGTTCCCTGTCCAGCAGAAGAACTATATAATGCAAGTTATTGTGAAGCCAATCAAAACGCACTAAATAGATGCTGTAGCAGACCTCTCTGGAGACTCACTTCATACCCTAGTGATGAAATAGACCTTTGCAAACTGCTAGTAATATTGATATAGTGGACTAGACCTGATTAACAGTGTAAATGTATCATACAGAAGAATTTCAGTTTTGTAGGTTTCTCCTCCTCATTGATCACCAGTTTGTAGGATTCTGACAGGTGTGCACATTTGTGTGAGAATTTTCTTGATGGCCCTTTTTGTGTGCTACTTAATAAAAAAAAAGGAAAAAATTCAGCAAGCAGGTAAAAATGCTGCTGTGAAACGCAGTTTGAAAGGGTTCTTACCAGGAATTCTACAACTTAAACTATAATAACAAAGAATTTTGACTGTCACTTTCTCTTTCCAGGGCAAAAATATCCTTATAGACACCTAACAGTATTTCTGCTACTGCAGAGACCTGGGAATTCAAAGGTGCTTTCCTTCATCTTGTTCTTTTAGTGTGGTATGTTATAATTATTTTGCTGAACCTCTTAAACTGGCAATGGTGTGTTGAGAATGATTTTGTAACCGTTACTAGGGAACTGATAATGGAAAAGATCTAAGGTAGGTATAACCAGAATGGTTACATATGGATCATCTAGTCTCATATTCCTATTGTAGTTTATTATTGTTATTTTTTATTTTAAGTAATTTAACAGAAGTCCTGCTGGTTCTTGTAGAGGACCTCAACCACCTCGGCATCTGTTTGGAGAGCAACATATTAGGGTGCAAGGACTGTAGGAGTTTATATCATTGCAAGTGACAGCTGTTTGATGCATGAGCTGGATAGACAGATTACAGGACAAATCCCATGGGCTGGCTAGGAGCTAGTCTATCTAAAGTAGAAAAAGATGAATGTGGTTGAATGGGTGGATGTTCTAGGTTTAGCAGTAGCAGTCATTTCTTTCTCCTTCTCAGTAGCTGGTGCAGTGCTCTGGTTTTGACTTTCAGCCTGGGAACAACACTGATAACACTGATGTTTTCAGTTGCTGCTCAGTAATGTTTACTCTGACCAAGGACTTTCTGAGTCTCGTTCTTTGCCAGAGAGGAGGGGAAGTCATGAGGAAGCAGAGACAGGACAATTGGCCTAAACTAACCAAAGAGGTATTCCATAACACAGCACGTCATGCCCACTATATAAACTGGGGGCAGTTACCCAGAAGGGCTAGATCACTCCTCGGTCAGGCTGGGTATTGGTTGACAGGTGGTGAGTGGTTGTATTCTCTTCCCTTGTTATTTCCCTTATCATTATTACTATTGATGGCAGCAATAATGGTTTTGTGTTATACCTTATTTACTGGACTGTTCTTAGCTCAACCCATGGGAGTTACATTCTTTCAATTCTCATCCCAATCCCTCTGGGAACTGGGGGAGAGGGAAGGGGCAGGGGGACTGAGAGAGCATGTTGCATGGCTGAGTTGCTGACTGGGCTTAAACCACAACAGTGGACTACAATATCGGTGAGAAACTGGCTAGACCACTGTGTTCAGTGAATTGTGGCCTTATACTTTACTGGTGTCCAGTCTAGTGGTGTTCCTTGGGGGTTGTTACTGAACTTAATATTGCTTGTCCTCAACATTTCTCTGAGCAATGGAAGGAAGTGAACCTTCAGCAAGTTCATTGACAACACCAAACAGGAGGAACATTCAATGTGCTGAAGGGTAGGGGTGTCCTCAAAAGGTATCTGATGAAGCTAGAGGTACAGGTAGCAATAAAATGAAATGGTAGGGCAACATTATGACTCTTCATAGGGGCTCTGTTTTGACAAGGGTCACCTATTAGTATTAAAGATAGAATTAATTTGTTAAGTTTATATAAAAAAAATCTAACACAAACAAAACAAATGTTGTCTAGTAAACTGGAAGATGTAGCAGCTTTTTGAGTGTGGAGTTTCACATTCGAAGATGATACTCACTTTCTCTTTTGCTTAGCTAACTGTCCTGGGTTCAGCAATTGCAGTCAGCTTTTCTCCTCCTTAATAAATGGTGTTTTGACTTAACCTGGGAACAAGGCTGATAAGGCTGATATTTTTGGTTGTTGCTGAGCGATGTTTGCCCTGACCAAGGACTTTGTGAGCCTCATGCTCTGCCAGGGAGGAGGGAAGCCGGGAGGAAGGAGGGACAGGACTGTACTGACAGGACCAAACTGACCAAAGAGGTATTCCATACCATAGCACGTCATGCCCAGGAGGTAACTGGGGGTGATCCGGAAGGCCTAGTTCTCTCAGGGTGGTTGGAAGAGGTGGTCGGTCAGCACTCGGTTGGTGGGGTGTCGTGAGTTATCTGTTGTGGTTGATGGGATGCTGTATTCTTTTCCTTTATTGTTATTATTATTGGTGGTAGCAGCAGTGATTTGTGTTATACCTTAGTTACTAAACTGTTCTTATCTCAACCTGTGGAAGTTGCATTCTTTTGATTCTCCCCCCATCCCTCTGGAAGCAGGGGAGGGCAAGAAAGGGGGGTTGAGTGAGTGAACGAGCTGCGTGGTTGGTTGGGTTTAAACCACGACACTAACTCAAAAGGGAAAGCAACACGTTAGACAATTTAACTTTAGGGATAATTTTCCCCAAATGTAATGGTTACATCTGGAAATATTCTAGCTGGGAGAGAGGAAAAGTACGCAAAAATAGCACAACCATCTGCTTATCTAGAAAGCTCTTAGTGCACAAATGAGCTCAAAGCACAGGCTTTCTGGTTGTTTTGAGTTTTTTTTTTTTTATTATTTAAGAGGTGCAAACAACTTTTTGCCGACACTGTAATATGTATATATAGGTATGTGTTTTCTTAGATAAATAGCATCATCCTAAACCCTAAAATTCTTGCTTATTTCTTTGCTTGATCTTTGTACTTCTTCACAGTTAGAAGCAATAAAACATAAGAATTGCCTGACTTTCTGGGAATTTAATATTCCCTGCCATTCTCAAAATTTGGCAGACCCTAAACAGTATTTAGTTTGAGTCCATGTATACCTGAAGGACTTTTGCATTCCTACCTCCTTACTACTATCATATAGTAGCTGCTAAAGGAAAATCTGACAAGCTGGCCCTTATGGAAGAGATTAGGAGGATAAGACAGAAAACAAAAGCCATGTAACTCAAAACTAAAATTAGAAATTAAGTCACAAGTCATCTTTAATAACAAAAAGTAAAAACAAAGAAACAAAAAGAAGTCCTTTAGAGACCTTGAAAAGACATTAAAAGGTAAATTTTAAAGATTAATCTGAGATACAGACACTAATTTTCTTTCCTCTGTGACTGTTTTAAAATTACATGAGACCTCTGATCCATCCTCTGAACTTCCAAAAGTACATATGTGGCAACAGTGTAAATATAGGAAAACATCATCTTCTGATAGAACAACTATTTTCTTCAATGCTGTCTACACTTCCAGTTTTTTAAGTTAATCTTTGAGCACATTCCAGTCAACAGGCCAGCTCAATCTGACATTACAGCTTTCAAAAACTTCAGTTTAGTCTCAGATGCTTATTCTCACTATGCATGTTTCCTCATCAGAAAAGCTAATTGTCCTATTTATAAGTCTAAATGGTCTAAATTCCTAGTCCCTGGAACTGATATGCTAAAACCCCAGTGCTCACTTATGCTGTGCAAAACAATTACAAAATAAAAAAATGCTTACTGATTTTCTTAGGAGGCATTTTTCTTATTACTGAGACAAGATTCTCAACTCAGAACAATCAATCATCCATACAGCAATAAGTCATATTAGAAAAGTCCTTAAAATAATGTCAATTGGGGGGGGGCATATTTATGGTGTGCTTTTTTTAAATATGGAGCTGTTTACTGTTAGTAGTGTTTCATGCAGGCTTGCTTTGACTGATGGATGGGGAAAAAATTCACTAAACACTTGTACTGCTGGAAATCCCAAGTGTCTGTAGGAGCACATGGGCTCATAAGACTATAATCATATACTTTAATACTGAGCAATTGTATAGACTGTTATACTATTGAAACAATTCTGAATATGTTTGCCCAATGCTTTTAGATTAGTGTTATTTTGTATTGCTGGATGTCTTGGTTTAAACTCAGTTTTTACTCCTTCTCCCTCTTTCTTTCCTCCCCCCCTCCTTCCTCCCCACTCTTGGAGGGATGGGGAGGAGAATCGAAGGAATGCACCTCCCAGGGGTTGAGATAAGAACAGCCCAGCAACACAAGGTACAACACAAATCACCACTGCTACCACCAATAACAACAATGACAAGAAAATAACAAGGGAAGAGGGTACGATACCACCCGCCAAAAATGAGCCTGACCAGGAAGTGAAGTGTCCTTCTGGGTAACTCCCCATTACCTCCCTGGGCATGATGTGCTGTGGTATGGAATACCTCTTTGGCTAGCTTGGGTCAGGCGTCCTGTCCCTGCTTCACCCCCAGCCTTCTCTCCTCTCTCCTCCCTGGCAGAGCACGAGACTCAGAAAGTCCTTGATCAGAATAAACATTACTTAGCAGCAACTAAAAAAAACACTGGTATTATCAACTATGTTCCAGGGAGAGTCAAAACATAAAAACTGCATCAGCTACTAAGAAGGAGAAAAACTGACTGCTACTGCTAAACCCAGGACACTGGACTACCCTAAAGACTTTATGAAGTACTTTACCAGTTGTCTGTTAGGTTTCTGCACCTCATTGTGAAACATCAGAACAAATAGATAGGACTAAGTCCTCGGGTTTTGAACACCTGCTCTAATATGTCTTCATTGTTGCAGTATGTTATTTGTAGTGTTGAAAGCCTTCGTCAACAGAGCTTGTTTTGTAAAGTTCTTGAAACAATCCTAGTGAACTGTAGCTAGGCCTGCTAACTTTATTTATTTATTTTTCTGCTGATTGCAGAAAATAGTTTTTTCATCTATTTAAGCAGTCAATTTTTATTGCTTTACAAGAGACCTGAAAAGCCAGTGCTTACTGAGAATTACTGCACAAAGAGCTTCCATTAAGTAGATGATTTTATACATCTTTCCATGCTCCTATAGTAACTAAATGCTGAATATTATGGCTCCTTTATCATTTTCATTCTTAATTTTTCCTTTTTTTTTTCTTTTTTAGCTACTTTTTTTTTTTTTTT
>NDXB01007516.1:32482-51217 GCA_002631895.1 Agapornis roseicollis | reverse complement strand
TTGTTTTTTTTTTTTTTTTTTTAGTCTACTTTACATACTACCAAGCTTATTGGTGGGAAAATCCTGATATCCAGGATTAGCTTCATACTGTGATTAACTTTTCAGTGGCAGCAGGATAGGATTTTTAACTCTAGGTTTTAATAAGTTTATGTCAGTTATCAGCTGAACACTTTGGTTAGAAATACATTATTCTCATATGAAATGTCTTTATTCTATATCCTCTTCTTTTTCTCAGGTTCTCATAAACCAATTCTGCAAATAATTATTATTCTTTCTTAAAGGATTCATTTCAAAATAGACTCGCACAAAGCTTTCAAACTTTAATGTTTCAGTTATTTTCCTTTCCACATGTGAATCACATGTGACTGTTAATGCAGCGTCCACTGCTAAACAAATTAGGCTTGTATGTGGCTTACCCATAGGGTTTCAAGGTTTCATCCGAGGGAGGAGAGAAGAAAAATGGTAAATAACAAGAACCTAAAATTTGCTGAAGCTCTTGCCTCATTTTTGGGAAAAGGCTGGCCTAAAACCTGTTATTGACTTCAGGACATTAGAGAAATAAGGACAAGCATGCTCAGAAATTGTCAGAACCTATAAAGTTCTAAGGGATGGCTTTTGAATCTCAAGCTCACTAGCCATCATCCAGTAGTGCCTGAGGCACTGAGCCTGTAAAAAGTGAGTGCTCTCTGGTTATGAGATAGGATTATTATTATTATTATTATATTTATTATTACATTTATTATTATGTATATATTAGGCTAAAATATTTGGTGTTTTACAGTGTTACTCTTCTTGAAATAGGTATGGGTCCATTGTAGAGCTCTTAAGGCCTGTATAACCCAAGGTCTTTCTATGTGGGTATTTTGTCTCAGAAATACTCATTGATTCAGCTTTACTATAGGATATCCAAACTCACCAGGTTTTTTCCCCCCATCTATCCCATTGTAAGTGCAAGATTTATATACTTCCAATTACTAAAAGTATACTGTTGTGGTTTAAACACAGTCAGACACACAGTCTCTATTCCCCCACGCTCTTTCTTCATTCCCCACTCCCACCCCTGCTCCTAGAGGGATGGGGAGGAGAAGCAAAAGAATTTAACTCCCACGGGTTGAGATAAGAACATTCCAGTAACTGAGGTATAACACAAATCACTACTGCTACCACCAATAATAATAATGATAAAGGAAATAACAAGGGGAGAGAAAATGATACCACCTGTTGAAAACGAGCCCGGCTGAGAAGAGAGTGCCTTTGAGGTAACTCCCAGTTACCTCCCCAGGCATGACGTGCTGTGGTATGGAATACCTTTTTGGCTAGCTTGGTTCAGGTGTCCTGCTTCTGCTTCCTCCCAGCTTCCCCTTCTCCCTGGCAGAGCATGAGGCTCAGAAAGTCCTATGGCCAGTCTAAACATGTGAGCAGTAACTAAAAACATCGGTGTTATCAGCTCTGCTCCCAGGCCTAAAGTCAAAAACACAGTGCTGCATCAGCTACTAAGAAAGAGAAAAAAATTATTGCTGCTGCTGAACCCAGGACATATAGTCATAGTAAACATAACTGTAAAAAAGAATTGTTAGTGTGAATATTGATCCACACCCTTCAACAGCTGAAAATTGTTGCTTTTACTGCATTCATAGACAATAAGGGCTTCTGTCCAGTGGACCAGGAAGGCTTGATGAATTCATGACAAATCCTGTACAAATTTATACCCAATGCAGCATGAGGAGTCATGTAGTATGTTCTGATGTAGGAGACACTACTGGGAAGACAGCAAGAAAAGTGTGACACAGATAGGAATCTGCACAGGATATGTTGCACTACTGTCATCCTGGTTTGTGTGTGAGTATGTATGCATGTACAAATAAACAGGTAGGTGCAGAATATCATGGGAACATTCCCATCATCCTCTGACCTGTCTAGATGCCAGCCAACTGTAGATATAGAAACCATATTGACAATCAAGCACAGAAATAAATCCATATTAGGAAGAAAGTATGCTCTGTCCAAACCCAGCTCCAGTATACAGCTCCAGAATCATAATTGGCTTGCATGTGGTTGCCCTAACACATCTACACCTGCCTGTCTGCATCTTTCTGCAGAGAGATGCTGTAATAACTGCCTAGCCCTGACTTACTCTGTGAGGATTATTATACTATCAGAGGTCAAATTAAAAAAAAGCAATTTTCAGGAAAACAGGCATTAGTATTTTGTGAGTTAACTATATTAATAGCATCTAATAACACTGCAAATTGCAGAAGTGGACCTTCCATTATAAATCACTTGTTTCTTCAAGTGGTGCACTGTTTTCTAATTAATTGCTTATGTAAGACTTATAGAAACTCAGAGCTAGAAATTGCTGAAAATTATGGGAGAGTTGTTGAGTGCTTCAAGCCAGCTATGAAAGAACAAAGGTTAAATTCTGCCTTTGAGCAGTACTCATGTTAGGCGGACTATAGCCTGAAAACATTTGCTTTATGAAATAAATTTTAGCTATTTTTACTCTGCACAGAGCATGGAAAGCCAGGCAATTTACTACAGTAGAGCAGATGTTTTGTCATTATTATTGTTAGAAATAAAAGAATGAAGAATAAGTGATACCAGCCAATGGAGAAATGTTATTGCTATAAATGAAAAGCTCTTAAATACTGAACAAATTAAGAAATCAAACAAAAAGAGATTTTTACTTAAAAAGATCTAAAAAAAAATGAACTACTAAAGGAAGGATTCTTATAATAATAATTTAAAAAGAAGTCTGGAAGAATAAAATGCACTATGGACTGAGCTTTCTTTGTTCCTACACCATGGTGGGTCTCCTGCTGTCTGGGGCCAGAGAAAAGGTACTATACATTAAATAACCAGCTTCCCCTTAAAGAAGACAGAGCTCAGTGGTGTGGTAAGAACTCATCTCATCATCCTCATTGGTAATTAGGTCACATTTTATGAGAAGTGCCTTGCTCTGAGCAGCACCGTCTCTAGTGAATGCAGATGCACATTCCTACAGCAACAGAGGGCACATGGCAGCAAGTTGTTACAAGACTTATCCTATAAAATTATAGGTGGCATGAATTAGGCATGCTTGTTTGTGGGAAGAAAGCTGCTTTCTGCATCATGGGGATAAGTTTATGCATGTATTCTATATATATGTATGAAAAAACTTTGGTTGTGTTTTCTAGCACTACAGGAACACACTTTGGACCATTTCTCAGAAACAGGGAGAGAGATTTGTTCTTTCTGCATGCATTGTTTTTCCCACTAAGTAAGGCTAGAGAATAAAAGAGAAAAAAAAAATTGTATAGCTTAGTGACATCAGGCTGTCTGAAGACTGTGTTTTTCTGAATAAACTGCCTACCTGGAAGTTTGCTTTGCTGACAGTAAGTTAGGCTTCATGATTGATCTAAAAAAGCCAAACCTAGTGCTCAGAAAGTTAGATATAAAGAACACAGCTCCAGACTGCACTGCCCTAAATCATTATGAGCTTTGCCTGTAGTGTGTAAGGAGAATAAAAAATTTCCCAAATATTCCAAAATGACACATAAGGCAATTCTGATAGAGACTCCCATGCAGTTGGCATCCTTTCCCCCTAACCTGTTTTACAAATTGTACATGAAGGGTCCATTGAATCTATCAGGTTGCTTGGCTGATATCCCAGGGCAGACAGTTGGCACTAAGCAGGAAAGACGAATTCTGATTGTACAGTATGTGACAGGATTTTTATCACCAGCTATCACAGCTGATGGCACTTGCTCATTCAGTTTCATTGAAATGACTTCTTTTTATTCATGTTCTTCTTAATAGAGGTTTCTGGGTGAGATGTTTTACAGCTATTATATCAGCTCCATATACATGTACGTATATGTAAAATATTTCTATGTCTTCCTAATGAAAATTTTGGACAATGACATGAAGGGGGCCTATAGAGCTGCTGGGGAGGGACTCTTCCTTAGGGACTGGAGTGACAGGACAAGCCTTGCACGGCATGGTTGAGTGTGGGGTGTCCCTGCGTATGGCAGGGGGTTGGAACTAGATGAGCTTAAGAACCTTTCCGATCCTAATTATTCTATGATTCTATGATTCTAAGACATTCACTGGAGTTTGTCAGGTATGAAGGGATTACAGTATGAGCCAAGAGAAAAGAAAGCCAGCCTTAGTCTATGTTAATAGCTTTGGTGTGGTTTTCTTCCACTCATTCTAAGCTTCCAAGTTTTTGCTTCAATATTAGCTCCCTCCTTGATTGCTGTCTTTTAATTTCAATTGGCATTGCTTATAAAGGATGCTAATATTTTTATTCTATTATATATTAATATCTATCTGTAGAAACCAGCTGCTAAAGTAATATTTTAATTTTCTTTTAAAAAATATTAAATACTTAGACTTTTAAAAGAAATTTTTTTCAAGTACAAACCATTGAAAAGTCGAACATTTCAAAAATTTAAACTACATAACTGAATACATTTTTTATTTCTGTTAGGTTTTTTTAAGTGTCTTGATAAGAAAATCCAGAAAAAATCACTATATATTAAAAAATATTACAGGATTATATTAATGCATAATATAAAAAAAATCATATTTTTTTTTCAGGTTATGTGTGAAGTCTTAACATATATCCATACTTTATTATTTTCTTTCTGAGACTTTAGTCTCATTTCAGTAATAGTTTTTCTAACTCTGAGATTTTTCATTTGGGTTTTACATTTCACTCATAATTTTCACACTTTACTATTTCTTTGAATATTCTATGATTCTATAATTAATTTTTTTGTTTGTTTTCAGGAGAATGACTACTATGTATAGATTTTATTACTTAGGTATTGACCAGGACTGACATATCTAGTGTTGAGGGGTGGAAGGTTCTAGGTTCCCATCCCTTCCTAGCTCCCCAGAAACCACCTTTGAAGATCTACATGAAATGCTGAAAAATATCTCATTCTGTTTCAAAAAGCAGGTATTTGAAACTGTCATACAGTGCTGTGCTTTCACAGAATCACAGAATGCTGCAGTCAGAAGGGGCATCTGGAGGTCACCTGATCCAAACTCCCTGATCAAGCAGACACCTATAGTTGCTCGGTTGCCATAGACCATGTCCAGATGGCCTCTCAGTGTTTCAGAACCTCTCTGGTCAATCTGTGCAGGTACTCACCCCTCACAGTAAATAAAATATTTCCTTCTCTTCTCCAGACAAACCAGTCTCAGCTCTTTCAGCCTCTGCTCATAGGATTAATGCTCCACTCCTTCCATCATCTTTCTGCTGCTTTTCTGGTTTCTCTCCAATAACTCCATATCTTTCTTTACTGGGGAGACTGGAGCTGAACACAGTACTCCAGGTGTGACCTCAACAGTGCTGATTAGAGGAGAAGCATCACCTCCCTCCCTCCGCTACCAGTATTTTGCCTTTTGCATCCCAGGATACTGCTTGGCTTTTCTGCCACCAGGGCACATTGTTGCCTCATCTTCTGCTTGGTGTCCACCAGGAAGCCCAGATCCTTTTCCACAGAACTGTTTTTCTGCTAGTCAGGCCACGCATATGCTGGTGCTGCAAGCAGCACTCCCCAGCATATACTGGGGAGGTTGTTCCCATGCAGGTACTGGATTTGCCACTTCCCTGTGCTGAAATGCAGGAGACTCCTGTCAGCCATTGTCTCCAGCCTGTCGAGGTCCCCTAGGGTGGCAGCACTATCAGCCACTCCTCCCAGTTTTGTGTCATCCACAAACTTGTTGAGGGTACATTCTGATCCATCATCCTGATCATTAATGCAGATATTGAAGAGGACTGGACCCAGCTTTGATTCCTGGAATACATTACTAGTTACTGGCCTCAAGCAGATTTTTGTGCCCTTTGGCTCATATGTTTAGCCAGTTTTCAACCTACCTCTCACTGTTCATCCAGCCCATGCTTCATCAGCTTCTCAGTGTGGATCTTACTGCAGACAGAGTCAAAAGCCTTCCTGATGACTAGGTATGTAATATCCACTGCTCTTGCCCTGTCTACCCAGCCATTTGATTGCAGAAGGCTATCTGATTTGTCAAGCACAGCTTCCTCTCGGTGAATCCTCACTGACTACTCTTAATTACCTTCTTGTCCTTCATGTATGTTGACTTAAACCCAGCCCTTAACTAAGTGCTACACAGGCACTCACTCAAACCCCTCCATTCGTACCCCCCTAGGCAGGATGGGGAGGAGAATTGAAAGTGTTTAAGACCCATAGGTTGAGATAAGAACAGTTTCATAAGTCAAGAGCAATATACTATTACTACCAATAATGATAAGGGAAATAACAAGGGGTAGAATATATCAAACAAAAGTGGAAAGGGAAAAAAAAACTGATAAACCCAAGTGATGCACAACACAATGGCTCACCACCCAATAACTGATGCCCAGCAAAACCCAAGCAGCGATCTGGGCCTTCTAGGTAACTGCCCCCAGTTTATATGCTGGGCATGACATGCTGTGGTATGGAATACCCTTTTGTCTAGTTTGGGTGAGGAGTCCTGTCTCTGTTTCCTCCCAATTGCCTGTGCCCCTCCTCTCTAACAGAGCATGAGAGACTGAAAAGTCCTTGATCAGGGTATGTACTACTTAGCAACAGCTAAAACATCAGTGTGCTATTATCATTATTCTCAGACTAAATCCAAAGTCTGCACCAGCTACAAAGAAGAAAATTATTCTCACAGCTGAAAACAGTCTAATTGTCTTTTAGTTGAAGACATAAAGAAAATTTAGTTTAAAATATATTTATATGTTTAAATATGCAATGATTATTAAGCTGCTCAGCTGATGTCATTACGAACATGTTATTATAAAATTAAACTTACATTCTAAAATAGTTTTCTATGTTTACACAAAAAGATGCTTAGACTGGTCAAGAGAACACAAAGTGAAAAGCTATCCTAGAAAACTATCACTCTTGTTTTAACTTATACTCGCTAGACTGAAATCTCCCACTGAAGCCAATCAGTCAGAACTGTTCTCATATGAGAACTAAATGGACACTGAATATGGGCCTCAATTTTAGGTGCAATATAACTTTGGAAAAGATACAGGTCTGCTTGTAACCTGCTGTTGTCAGCATAAAGCACAGACACTGGAATGAAAACCACTGACCAAACTGATTTGCCTTTCATTTCTTGTACAGAAATTTGCATAAGGAAGTGATGGAAATCCCTGAAACCAGCTGTGCTACCAGACTGCTTTGAGGTTGTTTGCTGCTACAATACAAATGACAAATTAATGTAGTCCCTCAGAGAAGCATAGTGAAATATACATAAAATACAGGCACCACTTTCTCTACCCTTGCAAGGTGAAACCCTGAAATGAACAAAACCCCCCAAAAAACAGTAAAAGCAACAGCTTTTTGTCTTCTTTTGGTAAATTTACTCATCTCCAGTGAAGATGGGAGCTCACTTGTCACAGGAGACTGAGCTGGCTCCCTCATGAATACCTTCCTATGAATCGACTGACACACTGTAGTTTCACAACACAAGGTTGAGCCTAAGTGATATGGCTGAGCTATATATTACTTTTCTGCTAGAGTTCCAATGTGATTGCATCTCTTTGCTGGGATTTATCATTATGGATATTTTTATACACCTTCTGAGAGGTGTGATTTCCTAAAGTCAGTCTAGGTTGTGTCCCCTAATTGAAGAACTTGCCAATTGGACAAAGCAAAAATTTGCATTTTAATAGTCGTGTAAAGCTCAACTGAACAATTGTATGGTAGTATGGCAGCAAACAGTTACTCAAATGTTACCTGAGCAAGCTTTATCTGGATAACAAGTAAGTTGTTATTGTCTGCTTGGTTGGTTGGTAAAGCTGATTTTTTCATGACAGATCCATCATTTCTTCATTGACCTACACTCAGATCTGGGTGCTATATATAGTAATAGTGATCCCCAGTGGGACTGCATAGATGCAAAGAGATTCATCAGTACATGAATTTTACAGTCTGGCTCGCTTTTAATGGTTGATTTAGGCTGTCCTATTTTCAATGTAATATCAGAATTGCAAAGACCAGATTTATGTAGTTGAAACGTATGCCAGAAATCGTGACCACAGAAGCAGGGATTATATAGCAGAAGTTGGCTGCTCTAATCCTGCTTATTTCAGGAATTCAGAAAGCTTAGTACTAGCGTGCACAGGATGAATAGCTCACCTTAATGCAGAGTTAATTGTATGTATCTTGTGCTTAAAAAATGGCATATGGCCACTAACCTTACAAGAAATAATAAGAAAGGCTGCATTAAGAAAAAAAAAAACAAACAAAAAAAAAACGAGGGGGGTGTGGTAGTCATATATGATACATCTTATGTTCTTCATTTAATACTTCTGCTTCCCTCACTTCATCCTTGTCTTCCCAGCGCATATTGAAGAGACTGGCATGTGTTATACATAGCAGATGGACGTGCTACGGCATACACAGATTCTCAGCGTAGCTCTGGCACACACATTTTCTGCTGAATTTGCTAGCTATCAAGGACTCCAACAGCAGCTGTTTCACAGAAAATGTTGTTCACTGTCATCGTATTAAAAACAATTAGGCTGGGATGAATCAATGAAACGAAATAAATGAAACAACCTTAGATCAATCTGGATTAATATTTTTGATATGTATTTCCACACTTTGGTTTTTGTTTTAGCTGGAAGGTATTTATTCAAAATAAGAAATTCAGTTCTCATCCTGAATCCTCTACTAAGGCACTTACCCAACAACTTGGGCTCTTTTGAAAGAGCTGTTGCAGACCTGGTAGGTTTTTGGTAGGTTTTGTCCATGTTGATAGGGCAGTTTCAAGCAAACACTATCTGTAGATTCCACTGGTAGATGCAAAGAACGTTTCTCATTGCTATATCTTGTTTGTTCTCAGGACATTCTGGGTTGTGGGTTTGTTTGGAGTTTTTTAGATCTTTAGTGTGGGCTAGCCCCAAGTGATTCACTTTTATAGAACTTATATTCCTTTCTTGGATGCATTAGAAGAACCAATTTTAAATCTCATACTTTGATTTTTCTTGACATTGTTAATACTATCACAAGGATAACATTTCCTCATATGCATACTTATCTAAAAATAGGTATACATTCAAAGGCAAATTTGATTTATCCTATTATTTCTGATGTCCAACTAGCTGGCTAGCATGGCACAGAATGAAATTCTTTTTTTTTAAAGAGTGTTAAAATATTTTGTTATTCCTAATATTATCTGAACAGTGGAAAGAATGAAATGTGGAGAGAACAAGAGGGAATTCTCTCTCTTCCTATCATGTTTTTCCTCCATACCTACTGTAAGTGCCATCTAGTTTTCTCTCAATAGATCTTAACATTTGTTTGGTGGTAGATGAAGATGATGCCTGATTTGAATATTTCAGTATTAAATGCAATATACACTTGTGTGTCTAAGCTTGCAATTCATTCCCATTGTAATTTTTCACTTACAACATGTCAGGTTTTGACCCTCAGTTTGAGACTACAATATTGATAATTGTCCAGATAATTGCCAGCAATGTAGGATCTTCCTGACAGTAACTGATAATAAGGAACATGTTCGTGGCTTTTTCTTTAAGCCTTGATTTTATTTGCTTTTTTGCAATTTAATAAAAAAATGTATTAAATGAGATTGCTTTTACACTTGTTGAATAATATCTCCACATTAGAATCATAGAATCATAGAATAGTTAGGGTTGGAAAGGACCTTAAGATCATCTAGTTCAAACACCCCTGCCACAAGCAGGGACACCTCACACTAAACCATGTCACCCAAGGCTTTGTCCAGCCTGGCTTTGAACACCGCCAGGGGTGGAGCACTCATTCCAGCATCTCACCTGGGCAACACATTCCAGCATCTCACCACCCTAACAGGAAAGAATTTCTTCCTTATATCCAATCTAAACCTCTCCTGTTTAAGTTTGAACCCATTACCCCTTGTCCTGTCACTACAGTCCCTAGTGAGGAGCCCCTCCCCAGCATCCCTATAGGCCCCCTTCAGATACCGGAAGGCTGCTAGGAGGTCTCCATGCAGCCTTCTCTTCCCCAGGCTAAATAGCCCCAACTTTCTCAGTTTGTCTTCATATGGGAGATGCTTCAGTCCCCCAACCATCTTCGTGGCCCTCCTCTGGACTTGTTCCAACAGCTCCATGTCCTTTTTATGTTGAGGACGCATTAACCAAATACATTTCAGTATTAATTTCATACCAAATACCAATAGCTCAAAAACATACAAAGAAAATGACAATGCAATTACTTTGAATTTAGGGCTAAAAGTAAGCATTTGAGCACTCCAGTGTTAAAGTTATTGCTATTAGTAACTGTCATTTCTGTAGTTGCTCAGGGATCTTTCTTGTCTTCTGTAGTTAATATCATTGCAGGTTTATTGGAGAAATACTGAATTCCTTACAGGTGAAAGAGTATTTACTGCAACTGATATTCTCTTCTGCTTTCCCATGATAGGACTTTGCTTGTAGCTCTTTTTTGAAGTTGACCTACAGACCTCACCTTTATTTATGCACAGCATATTCTGATACTTACATAAAGATCTGCTAAGAATTCTTGTTCTTTTCCATGTGAATAAGTAAATGTAAAATTCCACCCATAGATTTGTCTTTGTGAAGCCTACTTGTACCTTAATCCTGCGCATACAGTTATTTTAGGATTTGACCTGATATTTTTTTTTTATGTTGAGGATGTTTTGTATCACATATATTTTCCTTATGGAATACATATATTCAACTTTTTTTTTTTTTTTTATGAAAGCAAGTGGGTAAGAACCAGCTTATTGATTTACATTAGGACACTGATTATGAAATCTAATTTCTGTGCTGTAAAAACTACCTAGGTATTTTAGATCTACACTTCACTTGTAAACACAAATTTGTTCCTTTTTAGATGACTCTCCGTTTGCCAATATTTTGCCTTCTTGTTCACCCCTACTTTGTGTGAAATTATAGGCTGTTATATTGATCTTAAGGTCCTTTCCAACCCTAACTATTCTATGATTCTATGATTATTAGCTAAATTTTTGTAATATTAAGGTTATTTGCCACTGATTACAAAGCTCCTGTATATAAAGTTATACAAAAGAAATTGCATTGATTTTTCACTAGCAGAATGAGTTACTTCTCACCTAAATTAACACAATCATTAAAAATGCAATAGCAGAAAGAGCAAAAGGTGAAAGTGGCTAGTTTAGTGAGACTTACTATGGCAATGATTTGGTCTGCAGACCTAAACCTGACCTGACTGAATAGCTAAAGAGGCAAGAGAAAAAAACTGCATGCAGGCTGGGAGATAAAAATGAATTATCACTTCAAACTAAACTCTGTAGTTAATAAGACATCATTATCTAGATCACTTTGATTTATACTGTATTTATATACCAAAGTTTTAGGTTGTTTTTTTGTTGTTGTTTATTTTTTTTATTCTCCTTTATTTTTGAGACAATGAAGAGCAGCACCACAGATGAGGTAATTCACTCACACTTTGTCAGTTTGCTCCTTAAAAATATTTTTATGTGTCTGGGTTATGCATTTCAGGCACCATTGCAATGGTACTAGCAATCACAATTACCACAACCTTGCAGCGTTAACTGTGTTACCTGCTGTACAACTAAACTATTGATGCAGTTCCCTAAGAATATATTCAGAGTTTAAAGAGGCTTTGGCAGGAAGATTTATGCCTTGTAACAAAGTACACCATCTTTTCATAGAAGTTCTGTAAGCATAACTAAGTGCAGAAGCATTAAAGACAGAAAAATAAAGCTAGATGGCCCCAAGTGCAATAACAGCTACATCTCTCAAAAAATAAATTACCCACGACATGGCAGACTATGGGAAATGTAAAGGAGAAAACATATATCAGTAAATCAACAGAAGTTCAAAAGGCATTACACTGCATGTCTAGCTGAAAGGAAATTCGGAATAGCGGCTGACACACTATCTTTTACTCACCCTCATTGCCAGCTGGTGCCAGAGTGATCCTTACTTGACATTATATTGTTTGGTTTTTGGTTTTTGTTGGGTTTTTTACAGAAAAGCTATTCATCCTGTGGCAGGAGAATGACCTAGTAAAAAGGTAAATATTATTAAGCATAAGACACTGAAGCAGTTTTACTTAGCTCTGCAAGGAACTCTCACTTGACCTTGGACAAGTGCCTTAACTGTTTTATGTCTCACACTGTCCATTAAAATTTCTATTTGTGATCTGTGGATGACTATGATAAACTAATATTGTCATGACTGTGAATATCATCCACAGTTAAGTTTACTTTCAATAAGGGTGTGTTTACAGCCTAATGTTTTATTTTTTCTTTGTTAATTTGTAAATTTTTAATTAAAAGTTTGAAATTTCTTCAATTGTGATTCAAAATTTTCTCAAAAACTTGTGTTGATTAACTTTTGAGAATATCTATTGAACTACAATTCTAATTTGTAAGGTTTTGTCACTATTATCTCATAGTGACCTGAGCAGACCTTGATTAATTAGTCTCCCGTGAAATATTTTTTTTTCCTTGGTTTAGACCTATTACTACCATTATATTGTCTATACCTTTAATAAGAATGCTACAACTGTTATCTTTCTTGCCTGTGGTAAAAAATCTATGTTACTAAACATGACTGGAAAAAGGGAAATATAACCCCCATTTTCAAGAAGGGGAAAATGAATGACCCAGGGAACTACAGACCAGTCAGTCTCACCTCTGTGCCTGGCAAAATCTTGGAGTAGATTCTCGTGGAAGGCATGCTAAGGCACATGAAAAACAACAAGGTGCTTGGTGACAGCCAGCATGGCTTCACTAAGGGGAAATGCTGCCTGACCAATTTGGTGGCCTTCTATGATGGCACTATGGAACTGCTGGACAGGGTAGAGCAGTTGTTGTCATCTACATTGACTTGTGCAGTGTATTTAACACTGTCCCTAAATTGGAGAGACATCAATTTGATAGGTGGACCACCCAGTGGATAAAGAACTGGTTGGATGGCCACACATAAAGAGTTACAGTCAAAGGTGTCCAGCTGNGTTGTTGTCATCTACATTGACTTGTGCAGTGTATTTAACACTGTCCCTAAATTGGAGAGACATCAATTTGATAGGTGGACCACCCAGTGGATAAAGAACTGGTTGGATGGCCACACATAAAGAGTTACAGTCAAAGGCTCAGTGTCCAGCTGGAGACCAGTAATGAGTGGTGTCCCTCAGGGATCAGTGTTGGGACTGGTCTTGTTCAACATCTTTGTCGGTGGCATGGACAGTGGGATTGAGTGCACCCTCAGCAAGTTTGCTGATGACACCCAGCTGTGTGGTTCGGTGGATATGCTGGATGGAAGGAATGCCATCCAGAGGGACCTTGACACGCTTGTGAGGTGGCTGATGCCAACCTCATGAAGTTTAACCATGATAAGTGCAAGGTCCTCCACCTGGGTTAGAGCAATCCCAGGCACAGCTACAGGTTGGGCAGAAAAGAGATTCAGAGCATCCCTGCGGAGAAGGACTTTGAAGTAGTGGTCTATGAGAACATGAACATGAGCCGGCTTCAGTGTGTGTGCTGACAACTCAGAAAGCCAACCGTATCGTGGGCTACATCAAAAGGAATGTGACCAGCAGGTCGAAGGAGGTGATCCTGCCCCTTTACTCTGCTCTTGTGAGACCTCACTTGGAGTATTGTGTGCGGTTCTGGTGTCCTCAACACAAAAAGGGCATGGAAGTGTTGGAACAAGTCCAGAGGAGGGCCACGAAGATGATCAGGGGACTGAAGCACCTCCCGTATGAAGATAGGCTGAGAATGCTGGGGCTATTTAACCTGGAGAAGATAAGGCTGCATGTGGAGACCTCATAGCAGCCTTCCAGTATCTGAAAGGGGCCTATAGGAATGCTGGGGAGGTACTCTTCATTAGGGTCTGGAGTGATAGGACAAGGGATAACAGGTTTAAACATAAACAGGGGAAGTTTAGATTGGATATAAGGAGGAAGTTCTTTTCTGTAAGGGTGGTGAGGCACTGGAATGTGTTGCCCAAGGAAGTTCTGAATGCTCCATTTGTGGCGGTGTTGAAGGCCAGGTTTGACATAGCCTTGGGTGGCATGGTTTAGTGTGAGTTGCCCCTGCTTATGACAGGGGGGTTGGAACTAGATGATCTTAAGGTCCTTTCCAACCCTAACTATTCTATGATTCTATGATTTTATATAGATACATTTGCAATCTGCACGAATATTGCCACCCTTTCCATTTGAAATTAAAACTTTTGTTGCAACTTCATAGTGAAAGCACAGGCAATGGTTTTACACTTCATTTTATATAAGTCAGAGCGATATCACTGATTTTAGTGTAACTATAGAAATACTGAGGCGATGGGGATATATATAAAAGAAGAATCATTGATGTAATTAAAAATAACTATGCAAAATAGTCCAGAAAAATAAAATAATATTTTCAACAGTAAATATTCTAAGAATGACTGTAAATTTCTTATACAGAATAACCATTTAAGATTAAAAATCCCATAAACCATCCGAAATACACAAAAATACTTGTTCTCAAGAATTAGCCATTTCAGTCATGTTTGCAAAATGATTTAAAAGTATCAGTGAATGATGAATCCCCAACAGAGTAAGGAAATTTTTCTGTAGTTTGCTAATGCCAGCTCCTTAATAAGGGGTGCCTGGGAATTTGTGGCTATTTCACTACATCCCTTGATAATCCTATCAAATATATAAGGACAAAAGAAATAAAATTAATCATAGATTCATAGACTCATCTAGGTTGGAAAAGACCTTTATGATCATCAAGTCCAACAGTTACCCCATGACTGCCAAGTTCACCCATAAACCATGTCACTAAGGGCCTCATCTACACTGGTTTTGAACACTTCTGGGGACAGTGATTCCACCACTTCCCAAGGAAGCCTGTTCCGATGCCTGATCACCCTTTCAGTGAAGATTTTTTCCCTAATATTTAGTCTAAACTTCCGCTGGTGCAGCTTGAAGGCTTTTTTCTCTACTGTTATCACTTATTACTTGGGAGAAGAGACTAAATCCCACCTCTCTCTATCCTCCTTTCAGATAGCTGCAGGGAGCAATAAAGGTCTCCCCTGAGCCTTCTTTTCTCCCAGCTAAACAACTCCAGTTCCTTCAGCTGATCTTCATAAGACCTGTGTTCTAGACCCTTCACCAGGTTTGTTTCTTTTTTCTGGACATGCTTCAACACCTGAATGTCTTTCTTGTCATGACAAACCCAAACTGAACACAGTTTTGGAGGCATGGCTTCACTAGTGCTGAGGGCAGGGGGATGACCACCTCCCCGGGCCCTGCTGGCCACACTAGTTCTCATACAAGCCTGTAGTGTTACATGGGGTTGTTGTCACCCAGGTGCAAGACCTGGAACTTTGCCCCGTTGAACATCATACAATTGGCCACAGCCCACCAATCCAACCTGTCCAGATCCCTCTACAGAGCCTTCCTACCCTCCAGCAGATCAACACTCCCACCTTGGTGTTGGCTTCAAACTTATTGAGGATGCACTAGGCTTTTTTTTCTAGATCATTGACAAAGATACTAAACAGAACTGGCCCCATTACTGAGACCTAGGTGACATCACTAGTGGCTGGTCACTAACTAGTAATAGTATCATCTAATCAGAAACTAGCTGTAGCTATTGAGAATACACACTAAAGCTACCAGTAATTTTAATTTTGATCTCTAGGTTAGAATATTATCATATTTGATTCTATGATTTTTCTAAGAAAACACAGCAGATACTCCAACTCTGGAAAAATGGTATTGTCAGAATTTTCCTCTCACTAAGTGTCCTCAGCATGTCAGTTGTATCCTGAAGGGAATACACTGGCTTCTTGTCAAACATCAAATTGATTTTCAAATTGCTTTGATGGTTTATAAGGCAGTGCAGTTTGAGCAGTATGTATTTATCACAATTGCTTTCTCTGCATGAGCCCAGTCTCTCTTTGAGATCATAAAAAGCAAGTAAATTGGCAATTCTGGAATGTACAGGAAGGTAAAGTCTTGGGAACATTTATTTAACTGTTTTACAACTCAAATATGTAACTGATTCTCTGACCAGGATCTGTAATGTGACTCAATCCATTCATATTTATATAACATTCAGACTCCTGTAAATGATGAACAATATTTCTTTGTCCTTACATCTGTGTGATGATCTGCAGCAAGACACAGAAACTGCCCTTGGATCACACTTTTAAGGGTAGGAATCTTGACTGAATGACACCTTATAGCTAAAAAGGAAAGGACTGGTTGCTGCATGTGTCAGAACTCTCATGCTTAAAGTTGGCGTGACTCTGCAGAGAACATGATATCATGTCAGCTGGAAAGCTATGACTAGTGCATATGCCATAGAATTCTTTATATATGTTTAAAATTTTGTATTTGCAGGTGTTGAGCCTAGAGCAAAAGATGACCCTGTTCTAAAAAAAAAAAAATCTTTTTGTGGTACCCTTTGACTCACAGGCTTAATGTCAAAGTCAGTACATTTACCTCTTAAACACATTTGAGTTAGAGACTGAGAAAATAAAAAGCCTTTCCTGCTTCAAAAAATACCAGAATGAAAGTCTTCATTATTATTTAATGAACACCCGTTTGTCCTGACTCCATTGTGTTAGAAGGTATTGCTCATATAATAAATGATCAAACCTAAATTTCTCAGCTTCTTAGAGAATTTCCAAGAACTGAAGGTGTTTTGCTAGCATATTCATCCTTTTCAATGTGAAAAGAGTGTAAAAAGTGAATCTTCCAAGCCTTCTATCAAAACAGTCATTTGCTCTCAGTTTTAGGTATAAGTGGACCCCAAATTCTTTCAGTGCTAATAATGAAATTCTGTGGCCAGTATTACTTTTCATTACCTCTGACTAATGCTGATCACAAATACTTAATATATTTTGACCAAAAAAAAAAAAATATGCATATCAACTGAATAAATTTAGGAAATGATAATGGGACAGAAACTATCCCTACATTCTAACAGATATTTGTAAATTTAAGAGAGTGAACTTAGACATGAGTGGGTGATGTCTGTTGCCTAAAGAAGTTTAGAGTGAGTTATATATGTGAAAATAAGCCAGAAATAAAGCTAGATATGTGTTTGAATTATTTTCCCCATATTGGGATACATCTCTTGTGTACTTGTATTTTCATGGTGTGTTATTCAGGTGATCTCCAAAATATGCAAAATAAGGTGCATTTATGTAATTGATCTTTTTTGTGTGTGTGGTTTTGATAAAGTATAATTTTTCAAAATTCAAGGATTTTTTAAAAGTTGACTCCTAACTACACTAACACTTTATTTAATTCTTTGAAACTAACTCTGAGCAGTTGTAAACCATTGGAACCATGTTTTCTAGGGCAGCTTAGAATTCTCTTTCTATAGAAAATATGTCATGTTATTTTATAATATGCAAAACAAAATTTGGAAAAGCAAGGAGTATGTCAGTAAAAGTTATCTCTTTGTAGATAAGTGAGAGTTAAACAGTGACAACTGCATAAAGTAGAAAAGGCTTTCACATGTTGGGAAAAAAAAATAAAAAATAATAAAAATCAATGAAAACTAATCTAATATTTTTACCAAGCTATGTGCTATCATGTACTCCATTTCTGACTCTGCCAAGCTGTTCAAAAGGTGTTGAGGAGTACAATTTGCGTGCTTTCCTCTTACTGACTTTTAGGAAAATATGTTGTAATCTCTGATTATGGATTTTTATACTAATTAAGACAGTAAATTGTTGGGTTTAGATGATGGATCTCAGTAATTACAGCAATAAATATTTTTTAAACTTATAAAGATCTTGCTGGCAATGTAAAATTACTTTTAAAATGCTTTTTTGATTTTAACAATAAATTCAAGCGTTCATGCTGACATTTGCAATATGACTATCAAACTCCTTCATTAAAATTATTTGAAGTGCTCTGAAATCTATAATGAGACAAGGCAGCTATAATTTCAATAAAATTAGACTTTACATTTCTTTAACAAGCTTCTTTGAGTTAAGTTTAAAAAAGTGTAATGTATTTTCATTCTGGTATAGAACATAAAAATCAATTAAAATGTCAGAAAAACATTTCAATTAGCTAAAAGTAGAAAAAAGGATTTTGACATCTAAAGAAAAAATGTCAGAAGTTTAAAGCTTTGTTTTCTGAACTGAATTTGCTAACATGTAAAATATTTTAAAATTGTGATTCATTGTCTTTGATTATGACAGAGACTTTGAATTTGGCTTCAAAAAATACAAGGAATTGGCATGTATTGAGATATCTGTGTGGTACTGCTAATTTTACTTGATAAATACAGAATTCCCCTTTTCTGTACATTTATTTCACTATGAATACAGCAGATGTAGCCCCTGCAGTCATGATTAGAACCTATATATTTGTTCAAGACAATAGCAATTAGTTCCATCTGATAGATATGTGTTGTTAGCACATAAACAGGTTAAACGTAAACCAGACAGCTTATTATGTAGTGGTAAGCACATTGACCTGGTGGACACACAGGCAAAGTATACAGTTAACGAAGGGTAAAAACAGTCACTTTCACTTATAATGTTACAAAAAAATTAATAAACATAAACAGCATAAGCAGACTAAGTCCAGTATGTCAATGTCATTGTTTGATTTGTCAAATCATGTAATTATAACCTTGGAAATGTTTATGCATACTTTTAAAAAAGGTCTCCATGGTGTGTATTTATTAATACCATTTGTGAAGATTATTCTTTTTTTTTTTTTTTTTAATTAA
>NDXB01007516.1:2232-15839 GCA_002631895.1 Agapornis roseicollis | reverse complement strand
GTCATATTTAAAGTCAATTTTTCTTTTTTTTTTTTTTTTTTTCTTTTTGTTTTCCAACCAGAGCTCATTTTCATAGAGAAATGGCCTCTAATGGTGAACTAATATATATTAAAAAGCCAGGAAGTAAGCCTGTACATTAGCTCTTGTCTTGCCCCTGTTTTGAACCATTTCAGTTGTTTTGAAAATAAAATCTATGCCTCAGTCAAAAGACAAGACCACTCCTAAAAAGACATCTCACTCAAAAGACTCAGAAGATATATCTAACATTTTATTTACTTGTTTTCCTAAAGGTTTTGTATGCACATAGCCAATGTTCTGGGTGTTTTCAATGTTAACGTGCAAAGTCATTGAAGCAGATATTATTTGGGACTGAATTTCTTTACTCTTAAGTTCAACAGGAACTCAGCCATGACTAGCCTTGCAGGAGCTATGATAATGCATTTAAAAGTACATTTATAAAATTAAATTTTATCTCTGTGCATGCATCATACAACTGCTGCTGCTGCTGAGAACACAATTAATTTCACATGAACTGAGAGCTGAATGCCAGAAGCAGATTAAAAGTCCCAGCTCTGCAAATACAAGTATTTTTTTTCCTGAAAATTAAAGAAAATTAACAATATGCATTCAAGTTTCTGATGAGAAAATCAACATGAGCTGACAGTGTGAGCTTTTAGCCCAAAAAGCAAACCGTATCCTGGGCTGCATCAAAACGAGCCTGACCAGCAGGTCAAAGGAGGTGATCCTGCCCTTCTACTCTGCTCTCATGAGACCTCACCTGGAGTATTGTGTGCAATTCTGCTGTCCTTAACATAAAAAGGACATGGAGCTGTTGGAACAAGTCCAGAGGAGGGCCACGAAGATGACTGGGGGACTGGACCACCTCCCATACGAAGACAGGCTGGGAAAGTTGGGCTGCTCAACCTGGAGAAGAGAAGGCTGTGTGGAGACCTCCTAGCAGCCTTCTATTATCTGAAGGGGGCCTATAGGGATGCTGGGGAGGGACTCTTCATTAGGGACTGTAGTGATAGGACAAGGGGTAATGGGTTCAAAACAGGGAAGGNCTTCTATTATCTGAAGGGGGCCTATAGGGATGCTGGGGAGGGACTCTTCATTAGGGACTGTAGTGATAGGACAAGGGGTAATGGGTTCAAACTTAAACAGGGAAGGTTTAGATTGGATCTAAGGAAGAAATTCTTTCCTGTGAGGGTGGTGAGGCACTGGAATGGGTTGCCCGGGAAGGTTGTGAGTGCTCCACCCCAGCGGTGTTCAAGGCCAGGTTAGACGAAGCCTTGGGTGGCATGGTTTAGTGTGAGGTGTCCCTGCTTATGACAGGGGGTTTGGAACTAGATGATCTTAAGGTCCTTTCCAACCCTAACTATTCTATGATTCTATGATTTATTGCCAACATGAATTTGGAAGCTAGTCTATGAAATCTATGCCTTTATATGTGACTGGAAATACATTCCAATGAATGCTAAGTTAGAGTCAATTATTTGCTTTCTTTGAAATCCCAGATACATTTCCAGAATTCTATCAAGCAGCTATAGAAAAGTATATTCTAAATATACCAAATTATTTGTATTATGCATTATTTTAACATATTATTCAGTCAAATTGTACAGTAAGTTAATTGACGTAAGACTGAAAGCTGTGTAAAAAAAGGGGAAGAAAAAAGATTTTACAAGATACTTTTAATTCAGCAGCCAATTATAAATAAACGTATTTTGTTCTCTATGCAGCAACTTAGCCTGTTTTATAGATAGAAGAATCGATCAAAATTGTATCAAAGTCACCAGTACTCCTCTAGAGGTTTGGAAGTTGACTTTCTGGAGATATTGCTGTGAGGGTACCATTTAAATACAGTGGAAAGTGATTCCAAGCACATGGGTAAGAATGTAATTAAGAATAGTCAGTGAGGATTCACTAAGGGGAAGCCATGCTTGACAAACCAGGTACCTTTCTACAGTTAAATGACTGGCTGGATAGACAAGACAAGAGCAGTGGATATTGCATACCTAGGCATCAGGAAGGCTTTTGACTCCATCTGCAGTAAGATCCATACTGAGAAGCTGATGAAGCATGGGCTGGATGAGCAGTGAGAGGTAGATTGAAAACTGGCTAAACATCTGGGCCAAGGGGCTGGTAATAAGTGGCACAAAGTCTACTTGGAGGCCAGTAACTAGTGATGTGTTACAGGGATCAAAGCTGGATCCAGTCCTCTTCAATGTCTGCATTAATGATCAGGATGATAGATCAGAATATGGATGACACAAAACTGGGAGGATGCACAAGGAAAAATATTAGTAGCCAGGGGAGGGAGGTGATGCTTCTCCTCTAGTCAACACTGTTGAGGCCACACCTGGAGTACTGTGTCCTGTTCTGGTCTCCTCAGTACAAGAATGGTATAGAGATATTGGACAGAAATGAGAAAAATGCTAGAAAGATGATGGAGGGACTGGAGCATCAGTCATATGACGAGAGGCTGAAAGAGCTGGGACTGGTTTGTCTGGAGAAGAAAAGTTGCACAGAAGGCAAAGCCAAATTGTGCCCAGTGACAGGACAAGAAATAATGTGCACACAGTGAAACACAAGAGGTTTCCCCTGACCACCACAAAGCATTTTTTTCTGTGAGGGTGAGTGAGCACTGACACATATTACCCAGGAAATTTGTGAAGTGTTCTGTCTTTGAGATATTTAAAAGACATCTAGACACGGTCCAGGTGAACCAACTGACTCTAGGTGCCTCTGCTTGAGCAGGCAGTTTGGATCAGATGATCTCCAGAAGTCTCTTCAACCCCATCATGATTCAGTAGTGCTGAGTTTGCATCTGAAAACTGCTTAATATTTCCTTCTGGGGAAAAAAAACAAAAAAGGGAAAAAAAACCCACAAACAAACCAAAAAATAAAACCCCCAACCAAAAAACCACATACAACAACCAAAAATATAAAGGATTTTTTAAAATTGCGCTGTTTTCCCTGAGCTTCATTAACAATACTATATGAAATATCTCTAAACAAGAAAAAGAAACAAAACCAATGGCTTCTAAGCAAACACAACAGCTGTTTCGTTTTGCTGCAGAATTACTGAACCCAGAAATTTCGCATTGTACTATCTCTATGTCAGAGCAGGAGAGTTAACATTCTTTTTATATTCACTGGGAAAAGAAAATCTGAGTATATAGTGCAGGAGGATTTAGTTAAACATTAAACACTTTATTTAAATTCTCTTTTGCTATTTACGATATCTGTCAAATACTTTTTTTACAGCTCACAGTTCAGCCACTTACAAATAAGTAGGCTGCATAGGTATAAAGAATTATGTCTGCAAGATAATCTAACCTTAAGAGTCTTGCTTAGATGGGAAAAATGTGCAATTTTCAAAATATTATTTTTCTTAATGCTTTCTAACTTGCCAACCAAAGGAAGTGAGCTGTTACGGCTGTACTGGAGTATAATTAGCATGTATTTTTTTATTTTATATTGTTAATACTGTATGTCACTAGTTCTTAGGATCTCTAATTAAAAAATGGAGTCCACTTATGCTGTCATACTTGTAAGGCAAATTATGTAGCTATAAACTTTAGATAGAAATCATTAACAAATATTTTTAGGCACATATATTTTTGAGTCTATATCGCTCTCACACACTCAATGTTTCTTTTAATATTTTCTTTTTGTCTTAGATTTTCCATTTGGTCTTTTGCATGTCTTAGATGTACTGAGTTATGTTTTCTTGATAGAAAAGGTCAGCATCTGAAAATAGGACCCATAGTGATTTAAATACTAAAAGTACATGATTTTTAAGAACCTTGACATATATTTATCTTCAACTGTTTGACATGCATTATGAAACCACTTGGTTGTGACCTTTTTCATGTAACTTAAAGTCTAAAATGTACTTGTTTCCCACTTCTCATTCCCAATTGACAAACTCTAATGAGGTCAGAAGATAGCACGAAATGAATCCATTCTTACATGGCACTAACAAGGAAAGAGGACTAGAGCAGTGGTAAAAATTTCTTACAACAACCTTCCTTTTGTTATCACAGATCCTTTTAGGAGACACTAAAAAAAGTGTTTTCCAAAGCTCAGTGATTGCACTGAGTCTGTGGGACCTCCCACCCCCGCGATTGAGCGGAGAGTGCAGGAAGGACGCGGCCAATGTGGTGAGGCACGCACACCGCCGCTAACATGGCCGCAGCTCCTTGACTCGGGACGGGGGGGGATGGGACGAGGATGACACCTCACGCGCAATGGGAAGTGAGCTGGAAAGGAGATTGCCCAGCCTGAACACTAGAGACCATCAGAGGTCCCCGCCCGAAGACAGGGAAGCGCAGGACGAGCCCGGCCCACCGGGGGCCCTCTTCAACATTGTCCTAAAGGCCTCATCAGCAGTTTGCGTGGGCAGGGGAGCAGTTTTCAGTTAAATTTGGCTGGGACCCTCCGACTGACAACTCCAGAGCACCAGGCTGCAGGGACAGAGCTGCAGCTGCTCACCTGAAGCAAAGGAGGAGGAAGGACTGCTTGCCTGTGTGGAGAGACGTAGACAGACCGATTGACCAGATAGATCATGGTCACAACACAATCAACAGCTGTAGTGAGGAATAACGTAGGTACCCAGACTGAGCCTGCCTGCAGACATACGGCTGTGCAGGTCTGGCTGCAGTGAATGCCTGACCTGGCACTTGTATTGGAGGGAGCCAGTGACACTGTTCGTGTGCAGTGTGAGCGAATAAATGATCTGCTCAGGCAGGTGGTGGAACTGAGGGAGGAGGTAGAAAGGCTGAGAGCCATCAGAGAATGTGAAAGTGAAATAGATTGGTGGAGCCATACCCTAAGGCAAGAGCAGAGGGAAGTGGCTGAACAAGTTCCCTCTTACCATCAGGCAGAAGGAGTCAACTTAAGGGACAGGGAGGTATGGAGGCAGGTCCCTTCTGGGAGAGGTAAGTGAAAACCCTCGCAATCCCTTCCTCCCTCCCAGTTGCTCGTGAATAACAGGTACGAGGTCTTGGAAGTATAGGACCAGGTAAATGTGAGTCACCTAGGGATTGTCACTCACCCCCACGCCTTAGAACTTCCTCAACCAAGTAGAAAAGAAGAGTAATTGTGGTGGGTGACTCCCTTCTGAGGGGAACAGAAGGGCCATTTGTCAACCAGATCCATCCCACAAGGAAGTCTGCTGCCTACCTGTCCTGGGTTCAGTAATAGCAGTCAATTTTTCTCCTTCTTAGTAGCTGGTGCAGCACTGTGTTTTGACTCAACTTAGGAACAAAACTGATAGCAGGGATGTTTTTTAGTTACTGCTTGAATGTTTTGTTCTGACCAAGGACTTTGTGAGCCTCATGTTCTTCCAGGGAGGAGGGGAGGCCGGGAGGAAGCAGGGACAGGACACCTGACCCAAGCTAGCCAAAGAGGTATTCCATACCATAGCACGTCATGCCCAGGATGTAACTGGGAGTTACCTGGAAGGGTAGTTCTCTTAGGTTGGTTGGAAGAGGTGGTCGGTCAGCACTTGGTTGGGTTGGGGTGTCGTGAATTATCTGTTGGTGGTTGGTGCGGTGTTGTGAGTTTTCTGTCAGTGGTTGGTGAGATGCTGTATTCTATTCCCTTGTTATTTCCTTTATCATTATTATTATTGGTGGTAGCAGTAGTAATTTGTGTCATACCTTAGTTCTCATCTCTGCTCTCATCTCAACCTGTGAGAGCTGCATTCTTTTGATTCTCCTCCCCATCCCTCTGGAAGGAGGGGAGGGCAAGAAAGGGGGGTTGAGTGAGTGAAAGAGCTGCGTGTCTGGGTTTAAACCATGACACTACCTGGGGCTCAGATTAGAGATGTTAAAAGGAAACTCTGATCTGGTGCAGCCCTCTGACTACTATCCACTGCAGTTTTTCAGTTTGGCAGTGATGAAATTATTACAAGGGGTGCAAGGGCAATGAAAAGAGACTTCAGGGCCCTGGGATGGCTGGTTAGAGGGTTTGGAGTGCAAGTGGTGTTTGCCTCCATACCTGTTACGAGCAAGGGTGAAGAGATAAATAGGAAGAGTCTGCAAATTAATGTATGGCTACGTGACTGGTGCCAAAGGCATTATTAAACAGAGTATAAGATATTTCCTTACTGCTGTTGTATGGACTAGAGGATACAGCTAGAGATATAAAAAAGTAGAAATATATGTGGCTGTAGTTAAGACTTTGTTATTTCAGTCTCACTTCAGGATGTGTATTGTGATTTCACTCCTCTGCTAGGCTAACTAAAAAAGCCCAAACCTAAATTGCACAAAATTAACAATACTAAGCAGAGAAGAGGCAATACATATGCAATATATAAGTAGAATCATAGAACCATAGATTCATAGAATAGTTAGGATTGAAAAGGACCTTAAGATTATCTAGTTCCACCCCCCCACCATAAGCAGGGACACCTCACACTAAGCAATGCTGCCCAAGGCTTCATCCAACCTGACCTTGAACACCCCCAGGGATAGAGCACTCACAACCTCCCTGGGCAACCCATTCCAGCATCTCACCACCCTAACAGGAAAGAAGTTTCAAGGACAAACTGGATACTCAGACCTTATTAAAAAGGTTACAATGCTGTGGGCAGGTGCTAAATCTCCATAAAGAGAAATAGGGAGCAATTTAAATTTTATAGACAGAGTGTCATTTCATGTTATCAGCTGGCATATGGTACAAAAATTACCTAAGACTTATTAACTAAGATTTATTAACTAAGAAATACAAATGGGCATTTTTTTGGTTGTGTTTTTTTTTTGTTGTTGTTGTTGGTTTTTTTTTAATTCCTTGTTAAAATAAGCAACTTTTCACAAATGTGCTGTAGCTTTAAATATTCTTTACTCTGTTACATTTTAAGTCAAAAGTTAAGACTTACCTGAGCCGAAAAAACCAACAAAACAACCCAAACCCAACAAAAAAAACTTACAAAAAACAACCAAGAATTTCTTAGAAGGGAAATAATGCATCATTAAGTTAACTTGTGTCATCCAAAGAAACATTAAAATGTAACTTTAAAAGGACTGAATAGTTTTAGAACTAGGGAAATTTCATATGATTTTATTTTCAGGTTCAGATTTATGACCATAAGAATGAAGGATATTTGAGGCAAGCTAGTCCCAGACCAAAGAAATAAATTTGCAATCTGGAGAGCACTTCAAGGAATAGAAGCTTTTACATTGTTTTACTAATCTCTATCCTTTTATCCTTTTTCCTCAGGATTTTTTTTTTTTTAAAAAAAAAAACCACAATGAATTAAAAATATGCAATGTAGTAATCAATGGGCTCTTTAAGAGAAATATGGACATATGCAGAATTTGTTTCCTTGTTGTCTTTGGTAATTCATTTGAATAAGGTTTCTGTGAAATGGCAGGAGGCAATTGGAAAATGCTAAAAGAAATTACACAATTTATTATATATACGAATTAAATAGACAATGCTTAATATTGTATATCTTCTTTCAAGATGATTTTCTATTTGATTGAAAAGCTGCAGCTCTGCTTTTCACTAAGTGAAATTGTTGAAGAAGGCTGTGACAAGACAAGCCTAATTTATTTTCTTTTGTCTTCTCTTCCCTGCACCCCTGTGCCTTTTTTCTGTTTAATTTCAAATGCATTTGACTATTCCCTTTTAGACTCAGTGAAGGCAGACTAACAACTGCTAACAGAATTCCATAAGCAATAAATTAGCTTTAGATTAAGCTTGCTTCCATTATTTTTTTTTAAACTGTCATAAGAACTGCATGGAGCTCAGAACAGTAAAATTAAATAAAAGCTATCTTTCATGCTTAGCGTACAGAAAGAGGATTAAAATGTACTTTCTGTACTCCTTAAAAATCAGATACTTTTCGTTAAAGGCTAGAACCTTATAAATAGCAAAATGTTCCACAAGTGGGATACCTGGAACTTCATCTGTGGCAAATGCTATATAACCTAATAGACCAATCTGCAATGAATCTGTCCCTACCTTTTATCCCAGTCATAGATGCAGAGTGTAATCCACATTTAAGGGACAGCTAGTCCAGATGCTTCCTCAGAGTATAGCAGTCACCTCTGAGGTCAGACCAGGTTTCTCAGAGTTTATCCAGTCAAAAAAAGCTCAAAAGACACAGAAGACACAGCTTCACTGGACACCCAGTTTCACTGCCTGTCTTCATGAGGAAACACCTTTCCTATCTGAATTTATGTCCCTTGCCTCTTGTTACCCTGACATGAATGATTGTGAAGAGCCTAGCTTTGTCTTCCCAACAAACTAATGAACTGGAGAAGTGCACCCAAAGCTGTGTCTTCTCCATGCTGAGCCAGATCTGGTCCTTCAGTCTCCTCACAGGGCGCATGGGTGTCTTGGTTGCCCTCTGCTGAAATTGCTGCTGTTTGTTAATATTTTCTTATACTGTGGGGAAAGGGAGGGAGGGGATGTATCAACATTGGATGCAATATTCAAGATGTAGTCTAAGCAGTACTGTCTAGAGGTCTGTGATCTGCTGGATGTGCTACAGCAACAAATACTGTCGTCCACCTATGCTATGAAGGCAAATATCTGACTAAGCTTGCTGCCTACCAGAACCCACAGAACTTTTCTTGCAGGTCTGTTTTTCCCATCCTGTGTTGTCGCAGTAACTTCTTCATCTCAGGGGCAGGATTTATCACTTGTTCTTGTTCATAGTTTCACAGTTGGCCTATTCCTCTCACCAGTCTGTCATTTTGGATAGAAGGTCTTCTCTTGAGCATATTGACTTGTTCCCCATCTTGGTGTTGTCTGCAGCATTGATTAGTGAGCTCTATTACATTCTCCATTAATCACTACTTTACAAATTTTACCATTTAAGCTGTTCTTTTACCCATCCAGTTGTCCATTCATCAAGACCATGATGTCCTAACTTAGTTAAGTGCTGCTTATGGTCTGGTTTTGCACTTGGGAATGTTGTCCTTAAAGTCCTGCCACTTTTCTTTGCCTTTTAAATCTACCTGCCATGGCATTCCACCCACCAGTTGCCTGAATGAGAAAGCCTGCTTTACTGAAGTCTAAGGCTTGTACACTGTTGCTCACCTTTCTCATTCTCTTCAGGATCTTGAGCTCTTTACTGTCAATAAAGCCCAAGCAACCTTTGATTAGCACTTCTCCAGGTACTTCTTGATTGTTTGCTAATTGCAGATCCTGCAGTACCCATAAAGTGTGTGCATCACATTTTCCTTAACACCCACCAGATACCCTTTGCCTGCTTGGATCCTTCCCTGTTGTCCTTTGAGGAGCTAGCAGGGATGTTGTAGACTCCTGCAAGAACCAAGGTCTGTGGGGTAGACTCCCAAGAGATTTCCTCACTCAGATTGGATAGTCTGTAACAAGCTCCCACAACAGCGTCAGCTTTACTGACTTCTCTTTACTGGTCTTTTCATTGGCCCTGTATCATTCTCAAAACCTCTCTTGGTCCTATCACCCTGCACCTTTTGTTTTCCACTTCTTCCACACTATTTCCTCAGTTAACTGTAGCTGTAAGCCCCAACCCTGGCCTTCCTGGGTTAGCGCTTGACTGAGCAGATTGTCCAGCCTGCAGGTGAAAATGCTTTTGCTCCGCTTTGTCAAATGAACACCATGTATCCGAGCACATTGTGTAGGGTTGTCCAGTTAAACTCTTAAACCCAGTATATGAAATGTCCACATCCTAAGAAAATTAAAAACATTTTCCTTTCAAATCTATGTATGCATTTTAGAATACATATATATTTATGAACTTACATCTTTCATCTCCTCCTTTCACATGCCTTTCACAATTAAATACTTAGGGAGATACTATAACTGAAATGTTATGACTGGGACTCAAGAGATTCACGGTGAGATCCTGATTTTATTAAAGGTATTTCTGTGTGAACAGACACATTAGTTTATTCTTCCTAACCATACTTCCTAAAACAGAAGTTATTTTCCATTCCTGCTACACCTGCTTTACACTGAGGAGAAGCTCGTCAGATCCAGGACTTTTGCTCACTATATTCCAGAATAAAGTACTACAGACAAGAAATCTGAGAAGTAGCCTCCACATATTTTTGGATTGTAAATAATAAAGTATGCTGACAATAGAATTAAATATTTATCTACATTGTAACAAGCTGTTCTGATTTTTTGAGACACTAAAAGCAAAGTATAAATGCCATCTACTTTGCAAAGATATCAGTTGGCCATGAACAAGCTGGGACTCAACAAATCACAGATATCAATGAAATATCAATGTGATATTAAAGACTTTTGAAAAGACTGAGAAAAAATTAAAGAGTATTGAAGACTATTGAGAAGACTGAGATAATCTGGGTTTTTTGACCTTAATCTTCTTTTTGACTATCCGTTTTAGAATCATAGAATAGTTAGGGTTGGAAATGACCTTAAAATCATCTAGTTCCAACCCCTCTGCCATAGGCAGGGACAAAAATTCTGACAAAGTTCCTGCTGTCATTAAATCAGAGGAACATAAAAGGTTAAAGTAGTTATATAAAATTTATATATATATATATTAAGTAGACAATGCTTAATTTTATAGGAAACTTATCAAAATGGTGTTGTATGATTGGAAAAAATACAACTCTGCTTTCAGTAAATAATTTTTAACAATTTCTTTTGTTACTAAAACACTTTAAGCGAGCTTGGACTGCTTACTTAAGAACAGTATGTTTACCCCTGCCAAACACTGTGTTATGTGATTCGGAGAAAACTCCAGGAACAAACTTGCCAACAAAGTTTTCAAGCTGACAAGCAGGTATTCTTTATTGCGGCGCCGGGAGACACGGGGGATCGCTCCTCCTAACGTGTGTCCCTGTACTGCTACATAAGCCATCCTTATATAGTCCCTGGGCACACATACATATTCATGAGGCTACGTATGGATCACATCATTTTCCAGAAAGCTCCCCACATGCGTACAGAATTGTGGTAGTGGTCTCTGAGGGTTCTTTACTTCTTCCAACAATCCTCATCACTCCTGGCAGCCTTTGAAGCACGTGCAGTAGATGTTTATGCCAGTCTAACTAGCTCATTAGCACCAGAGACATAATAATCCTCCTATCCTCCTACTTATCAGTTAGTTTAACTGAAGCCCATCCCGGACACCTGCAGTTCCCAGACACTCCTTATCCCTCTGTCCTGTTTTCCTATCCTGTTTTTTCACACTTATTTTTGTACTAAGGTCTATAAGGACCTAAAACTACACCAACTACAACCGTTTATCTTATACAAAGAATTTTGTTATGTTCTCCAACTGCTCTCTATTTCTTTTTCCTATGTATCATGCATCTCAGTAATTTTCCATTGCTACTGTTACAAAGCCAGCTAATGTTACATGTTACAAAGCAATGCTAATGTTACAAACCCAACCTTAACATTACTTAAGACTAATTCTAAAGGGTTTTACATTTTATTTTGTAATTCTGTACCCCCCTTGTTTCATATGATATAAAGAAACACACTTCTGAAGTCACATTCCATCTCTTGTCATTAAAATCCATGACAAATTAACATTTGCATCATTATAGAATGAAGAACCCATGAAGCTGCTTCTGGAAAACTTAAATAGTCTCAAAAATGCAAAAAAAATATTCATCTGGGATTTCTTGGAACCAGAATCTAAACTGTCTATACAATGACAAATATTAAAATCTCCCTGGGGGGAAAAAAATGTTAATATAATTTTGGCAATGGACATAAATTATTATTTTATTATCATTATAAAATAACAGGACTGAAAGATTAGTGTTATTTGGCCAAAATTTTGGATTGCAAACTTGTGAATTTATTCCTTTATACTGATCTCTGCCTATTAATCTGAATACATTTTACAGCATGGAAATAAATACTCTTCTTCCTTCTTATTTGTGCTGCTTGAATGGAGTCATCCACAGGTTTTCTGAGGTAGACTTCAGTTGAAGCAAATTTTAAAAAAAAAAAAAAAAAACAACTTATATCAGTTTTACTGGTAGGTAAAACATACATTTCTGTCCCTTGTAGAATCTATCATGCCTAGGGAATTCTCAGGTGTTACTTTGAGTTTCTTACAGACTTACTTTCTATACATTTTTTATAAATAATAAAATCCCTTTGTGAGCATTCCTAGTGTCTTATAATACTGCTCTTATTATTGCTATAACAATATTTGAAAAACTAGGATGCCACACAGTGTGTTTAATATCACTCACTTTGTCATTATTTATGCCTGGGAAAATGTTATTCAGATTTTATTCAGTAATTTACTTCTCATCTATACAGCTTTTAGTTTCAATATGCCTTATGGCAAGTTATTCACATTTTACCTACCATATCCCTAAACTCTTCATTTGCTCTATATGTTTAATGAAATCTGGATACTTCCTTTCTTTCCCTTACTTACTTATTCCAGCTTAACTTTCCTGAGACGTGTCTACCATTTCTTACTGTTAGCATGACAGTAATAATTTTATGGTTTATTGGTTTATATCAGATAATTGCTCTTTCTTGTTTCATACTTCGCAAATAAAACTGAACATACACACACACCTGAACATACACATATACCTATGCACACAAACAGTAGTTTATGGTTCTTTATCTGGAGCATTAGAAAAACAAACCAACTAATTGAATAGCCATCAGAAGCCCACATTTTTTTAAGAATTCTTACCACAGTTTTGACATAAAAACAGGTAAAGACATTATTTCCCTAAGCACAGCTGTGTGGACATAATGTAGGTTTCAGTAACGAGCTGACATTTGCTGTCTGTCAGATGCCCACCTAGCTGCTCTCTCACTCTCCTTCCTCAAAATGACAGTGAGAGAAAATACGATTAAAGACTGTGGGCTGAAGAAAAGACAGGGAGATCATTTACCAGTTACTATGATGGGCAAATCAGTCTAAACTTGGGGGATAAACATTTTTTTGCCAATTTAAATACAGAAGATGGTGAGAAACAAGAAAAAACTAAAACATCTTTTCTTCACTTTATCCTTTCTCTAAGTCTCAATATCATTCCTTCATTCCTAGCCTCCCTATCTGCACCTGTTAGTATTACTAAATTAGATTTAAATAAGCAAAATTATGCCAGCTTGTTAGAATATTTCTTTCATCTTTTTTAATAAAATTTTCAGTTACTGAAGAAATTTACAAAACCTCTACATCAGAGTAAAATAAATATTTAAGATCTTTATGTAAATTTGTTTTCCTCATTCCTTCCATACAGTAATTTGTCTTTGATTTTCAAAAATGGTAAGTTGCTCTGCTTGAGTGTAACATGCATAAAAGTGAATCCATATACCAGTTTTATTTTCAAATGACAAATTATTTATGTAAAACAATAGCCAAGTTTTATGTCATTGGTTTTCTCCAAAGCAGATCATAATCCAAATACTTAGTCAAAAAATAATATAATGAACTATAAATGATGCAGTAGCATGCAGATTTGGATGTCATAGCTACTTAGAAGAGTATGCCCATTGCAACTTTGGCCCTGCTTGACATTAGCTAGAACTTGCATTTAGATGGATATGTTGAACAGTTTGCTGAAGATGAAATTATTATTTTAGTCTAAAAAGTAGGTTTTGCCTGTGTAGGTTTTGTCCTTTTTTTTTTTTTTTTTTTT
>NDXB01007514.1:34047-61997 GCA_002631895.1 Agapornis roseicollis | reverse complement strand
TTAAGAGTAGGAGGGGAAGGTAAAAAAAAAAAAAAAAAAAAAAAAAAAAAAAAAAAAATAAAAGGAAAAAATAACCCACCCTTAACATTTCCCTATGGGTATGCAGGTTTGTTTCGGGATTTGTCAATGGTTTTTGAAACAAACAAACGAGAGAGGCCTGTTCCTGGAGTGAGGAGATCTCATTTCATCTGTTTCTGAGAGAGCTGCTCTGCTTCTCCAGAAACTTGCCCCAAGGAAGGGGTAGTAGGGCATTGCCATGTGTTCAACATCTGGCATGGCTTTTGCTGCATTTCATTGATTTTTTTTTTTTTTTTTTTTTTTTTTTTTTTTTTTTTTTTTTTTTTTTTTTAATTTTTACTACTGTGTTGGACAGATGTGTTTTGAATACAGGATTGTTTGTTTGGTTTTTAAGTTGACTATGCAGTCTTGCCTGCAGTTAGAAAGTGCAGCTATCTGAAATGCAAATGTATCTGTGTTACTTCCAGTGTTTGATGTTTTGTACAGAGAAGAGACAGAAATGGAGAGAGTGAAGGTAAAGGAGAATCCATACAGTCTAAAAGACTTTGTGGCTTAAGACTGAGCACTGACTAAATCTGTGCGGCATAATCACTCATTTGGGAAGTGTTTTAGCAGTTAGAAAGACTAAGTTCAGCTTAATATATTCTGTAGGAAGAAATAAAAGTCAGATTGCTAGTTGCCAGACATTCAACACGACTAAAGTTACACAACTAAAGGCCCCCTGATTTTAGCATTAGTGTTGCCTGGAAAGGCATTAATATTTCCTGGAAGGCTGTGGTTTAGGTTAGTGGTTTGTATTGCCTCCTTTTCCAGGTGGTTTGGAATTTTTAAAAGTATTTTTAAAGTATCCAGTCAAGGAGCAGAGGATACACTGAAACCATGTAGCAGGTCTGGTAAATAAGGCTAAAGCTGTGGAAGATAGCCTGTGGTGTAACTCAGGGCTGAATGTGTTCAATTGAAACAATTCTCTCATGAGGAGCGGATTCCAGGAAGATCAGCCCGGCTTTTGAACCATTTAACCATTAATGAGAAACCAAAGTTGTAATGAGTGAGCATGGTGATGGTATTGGCTAGTTACAGAAGATTCATAAGCAAGAAGATGCCAGAACAAGATCTGGCACAGTGGCAATGTTTCCTCACCCAGCCCCAAATAATGAAAGAATTGAATAGAATTTGCTGTTGTTGGAGAAAAGTCTACACATGGGCCTGCCTTGCAAGCTGGCACCCACTTATAACAATAACTAAGCCAGTGTGCTACTGTGCCGTATAAATGAGCTGAGCTTCCTCATGCATAAAGGAGGCTTTCAGAGAGAAAACACATCGGGTTTCTTGCACTTGGTGGCAAACACTTTCCATTAACCCCAGAGCAATGCTGACTGGAAATTACTTGGCTTATTACTTGTAAACCCCAAAGTCCGTGTCATGCTGCTCCTGTGCCTCTAGTTGCAGTTGCCTAATAACCAGGATTAGAGTTGTTCTGCCAGAGCTATGAATGCTGCCTGGCTTCTTGTAAGTCTTTCTTTGCTCTAAGAAAACAAAGCACTGGGGAAAGAGTAGCTTGTGCTTTTTTACCAGTCCTGGGCTTCAGTCCTCCAGAGTTCTTATTTCACAATTAAAATGGAGTTAATAGGGATTTTCTTCTCTTGTGTCACACCCTCTTTGTACTCTGTGCTCAGCTGGGCTGTGTTTTCTAGAGAAACAGACTGACAATGTATTTCAATGATACTTGGTCCTTTAAACTGTAGGTGGTTTTTGGAAAATGGTACGTTAGGCACAGAGGCACCTTTGAGCTTTAAACAACATGACCTTTTGTCTGTGGTGCTTCCACATAGCATTTATCTAGAGATCAAAGTAAATTTTTATCTATCTGAGATCCTTCCTCTGAAGCAACTCCTTCTGAAGAAATAGAAGAGAGCGCTTGATTTCTTTTTAATCATTCTCCACTGTCTGCCAGTGGCTCACAGGTATCTGTCTAGTGACAAACATCTAATGCAGAATGAATATTCTTGTTTGATGGTTCATTTCACCACTAAAAACACGCGCTATAGACTTTTAATAACTGAAGACTCCACAACTGTATGTGTTTTATTCCTTAGAGTTTGGGTGACCTGATTTCAATAGAACTGTTTCAGGAGAAAAGAGATGCCAATAACCATCTCATCCTGGCTTTATTACAGCCAAGGCTCCATCTGAAACAGTTGCCATGGTGGTTTCTTTACTGATGTTTTTAATTAGGAAGCGTCACCAAAAATACATTTGATTCAGTTTTGCTGAATTTGTTATGTTCAGCCTCTTTACAAGGGCATGTAGTGATAGGACAAGAGGGAATGGCTTTAAGGTATAAGAGGGGAGATTCAGATTAGACATGGGGAAGAAGTTCTTCCCTGTGAGGGTGGTAAGGCATTGGCACAGATTGGCAGGAGAAGCTGTGGCTGCCCCATCCCTGGCAGTGTTCAAGGCCAGGTTGGATGGGACCTGGAGCAACTTGGTCTAATGGAAGGTGTCCCTGCCTGTGGAACTGGTTGAACTTTAATGTCCCTTCCAACCCAACCCATCCTAGAGCTCCATGTTGCAATAATCCTCATGAGAGGAGCATTGTGAGCTATGTAGGTGGCTAACAACTTAATTCATTATTTTATCCTTTCTCAGAAGATGGTGGCATAGATGTAGGATCAGAATAGAATTTGAATATATCTTTCATCCAAGAATATCATGGGAGTTTCGATATTTTAAAGAAAGGTGTGAAATACATAATATTTATAGCACTTATTGCACAAATTACCTTCAGAGAAACATTCAGTGATTAGGAATGATCCTATCTTAATGAATTACCCTGCCTCACACAGAGATACAGTTAAAAGACACTTCTGGATGACTTTGTTTGGTATGACTGGGGTGATATATTCCCAAGAGATTGAACAGCTTTACAAGGAGGGAATACATTGTCCTCTTGCATCAATAGTCATGTCTTGGGTACATTGTGATGTTCTTTTTGTGGGATGTGTTTGTCACCATGCTGATGTGTGGTAGATGCGTGCGTAATGAATCCAGTGGAAACAAACAGTGTTTTCCCCTTATGAATATTTGATCTATGATTTATTTATCCACCCAGACTTGGACTAATAGCATGTCAAATGCTGCCTGTTTGTTTTCCTGTTGACATATTTCTATCAGCAGTGTCTTCTGTATTATGGACAGGAAAAATATTAGCAGACTTGTAAAACAATGGCTTAACGAGACCAATTCTTTGATGTAAGCTAGATGGACTCCACTTGGGAAGATCAGAAAAGATTAGGTGGAGGGGAGGGTTTTTTTGTCTACTGTGAAATTGTTCACATTAGGCTGGAAGAAGAGTGGATTGAAACTGACTGACTCCACCAGAAGGTCAGACACTGACTGGCGCTGACAGGCCGGGGTCTGCAAAGGCAGGGCTTGCCGGCATACCCCTGCGTAACTTCATGAACACCTGAGAACTCACTCTTTTGCACCTTTAGAATGCACCAGATCATGGTGGAAAGAATCAGGCTTGATAACACTGAAAATGCGTAGTGACAGCGAGCAAGTCAGAGATAGCTGCAGGTAAGAAGCATTTTGATAGGGAAAAACGTGCTAAAAGAGTCTAAATGCACCACCTTTTCATAAATGATTAAATCTGTTTAAACTGCTTTTCATGATCTGGTGCAGAGTTTGCTGCCTTGCATCTGAAAAAGAAGACTATCAGTGGGAGTGTTAAAGTGAAGAATGTAAGATTTTATTAGAGGGTTTGGGTCCCACGAGTACCCATGGGTAATTCACTTCATCAGGAATCACAACTCCTGTATTCCTCTCTCCTATGCTCATACATTCCCATGCACTTTTTGGCAAAGTAGTCACTTTCTTTTTGTCTTGTCTATTTATAAACTGTTAAACATCCAGGAAAGGTAGAAACCCTTGTATGTGTTTTATGCAATACTTAGTTCAATCTAGTTCAATTTTATTTTATTTTTTTTTTTTCCTGCTAGAGCTGCAAAGTACCACTTGAATAAAATGGATAATAATGGAGAGTTTTGTGTCTCATTACTTGTTGCTGCCTGAGGGGCTGGTTCTCTTTGGTACACAGAGTATCTTTTCTACTAAAAGAGAAGTTTCTGCTATAAAAGGCATAGACTTTTGCCTTTAAAATTGGCAATAGTAAAGTAGAAAGAATGGCTCCTGCTAGTATATATTTCAAAGGTTGTTTTAGATTTCATGTAGCTTTGAGTTAATAATAGTTCAAACCTGCATTCAAACTGCAAAGGTGAAATTGCTGCTTTTTCTCTGTCCCCAGTGTATATTGACGATACACTTTTCTGCTTGCAAGAGACAGGCTGTCAAAGACATGTAATTAAATAACATTATGGAGGTTGGCATGCTTTCATTCAAAAGAGCAGCATACAAAATCTAAACATTTTAAATTATTTCTGCTTTGAATGGCTGCTGCAGTTCATGGCTGGTTATCTCCCATTTCAAAGACTTCCTGCATTGAGGAAAACAGCTTTCCTAAAAGCTGCTGGCAGTTCTGGTATGACTCCTTCGAGTCTCCTACACTTTTTCCTGTTCATTTCTTTTTTTACGTTTTAAGAAAACATTTTGAATTTTCCTGCAATCTTTGATACCAGGAGATAGGAGCAGAAACACAGACTTGCATATCCAATTGTGCACTTGGCCTTATCTTTGTCTGCAAGGCTGATGTTTACCTTTCAAAAGGAAATTATCCTTTTTGAACAATTATAGCCTCTGAGCTTTCATCATGCCTCTCTAATTTGTAGTGCTTTGCTTCTAGTGCACTCTCAGATGCTTAGTGAAGTTTTAGGAAGATAATGTCCTTAACAAAAGGAAGTAATATATATAGGCCTTTTTTTAATGGAAGAAAGCTGTTTTTAACAATAATCTGAGCTAATCAAAATATTCTTGATAAAGTGCTCTTTTAAATTCAATAATGATAAAGCTAAGATGCTGCAGTAGGCAGGAATGAGCAATTGTAGGAAGAGAGAAGAGGGGAAGCTGATTAAGGAGCAGTTCATTAGGATAGGATAGACCTTACAAATCGGTGGTAGCTGTGTCAATGGGTAATACGGTGTTGTTTTAGAAAAGCCAAAACTTGCACTGGTTGTGTATGAGCAGGAATTCTCATTGCAAACTCTGGAAGACAAGCCTTCTAGTTTGTTAGGGAATGGTGGTGCTGGACCTAAAGCATTATCTCCAGAGAACCTAAATGAAAATAGTCAGTAGTCTAGAAAGTGCAACCTGTGAGGCAAGAAGGAAAGAGAGATAAAGGTTTTGCTTTTTGGCTCAAGGAAGACAGGCTGGGAGATGCAAGGGTGAAACAGGCATGGTAATAAGCTCTGGGTACAGGTATATACAGATATAAATAGCTACCCTGCAGAGAAGTAAGCACCAGTTCTCCTTGAGCAAGGTAAACACAAGACCTGGTGGCTTCAGCTGCAGAAGTATTCAGGTTAGATAGTGAGAGGAACTTTTCTAATAGGAAAAATTGTTAAGCAGTGCACTAGATTGTCTTGCTAGGCTGTGCAGGCTCCCTCTGTGGCGGCCTTTAATGACAGATTTAGTCTAATGAATTCTCACTCCTGCAAACAAATTCTGTTTTCTGGGTGTATAGGAAGAGAATGATTTTTTTTCCGCAAGTTTTTATTGGATATTTTTGTTAAAATTAAATTCACAATGAAAAGAAAACCAAGTAATACTCTTAAAATGCCTCAAATTCACTTGCAATTCCTAGAAAATTCCCCATCTCCTTTATAAAACCCATGGCTAGTTCAAATGGTTCCTGCTGTAGTATTGTTATACTCCTAAACAGAGCCTCATGCAGCTGTTGCGTAACCTCAGAAGATAACACACTCAAGGAGACTTGTGGAAACTACGGAAATATGTTCTTACCTATGGCCAGTTTAGAGCAAAGCAATGTGCATCCAGGCATAATTTAAAAGATGGGCCTCATTTAAACCTCTTGCAAACAAAGATTTTCAATAGAGTATTTTCTAGACTGTCTAATAAAAATCAAGTGATGAAAAGAAGTTAATATCTTTCACTTACTTTAAGCACTTAAGCTTGTAATTGCATAGTAATGTATTAGAGAAGGTGCATGTATTTCAGCCTGTTGTAGCCCAGAGGACTTTAAAAAGGGCAACAGTAGGCAGTGCCTAGCTCAGGTAAAGAAGTATTTCCTAGTACTACGTTGTCATGTGTCTCTGAAGTCTTATCAGTCAGGTTATGGTTATTACAGAATGTCTTACATTATAAGGATGGCATGCTAAATTTAAACTTCCAAAATGTGTAATCAATTGTGATACTGTTTTTCTTGGTGAGGGTGGTGTAATTCTTACCCATTAACAATAACTAGCCATGGAAATCTTTCCTGTTTTCTGATTATTAGTACTATTGTGTGCTTTTAGTAAGTACTGAGTATCTGGTTGATGCCCACAGGATTAAGCATACACTTCGGTGCTTAGCAGAAGTTAGGTCCTTAAATGACCCTTCTATATTTCCTTTGTCATGGCGCTAAACCTGCTGCGCTTCTTGAACTTTATCTGAGTCAGTGCTTCATACTGCATTTATATCAGACGTGGTTTTTTGTTTGCATTTTGGCTTTATGAAATGTCAGAATCAATCTTATACTAATGAAATGTCCAAATTTCATCTCAGCTATGAACATAGCTGCTAATCCTATAAGATGTTTACTTTCTGCCTCTCTGGCTATGTATAGTAACAGAGAGTCTGCCAACTTAAGCACTGCTGACAAACGTCTCCTACTGCTAGTCAGTCTAATAAATGTTATTTCATTGAGTAAAGATTTGAAATTAATTAATTAAATGTTATTAAAATCCCTTGCAACCTTTGACAAGTTCGCTTCTACTGCAGATCAGTAAAAGTAGCAGAATGCTGAATGTGCTCCCTGAATCCCACTCAATTCAGTGATTTTTATGTTTGATCTTACCATTTCTTAACTTTAATCAGTGGAATAAGTCTTTTAATGGTAGTAGCTATGTTTTGGGTGGAAACATGGAGGTAGAAAGTAGAGGGAAAGGTAGGCTGTTCAAGGGATGCAAAACTGACAGGAAAAACATAAGCCAAGACCACTGACCAGTCCAGCCTTCCTAGCAAATTGTACACAGTATAACTGCAAATTTCCCAAGCCTTTCTTTAGTATCAAATTTGAGTTGCTCTTCCTGTGGCGTTCTCAAAGTGAGAGCTATGTAATTCTCAACATGAAATCTTAGGCTTCTTTCCTTGTTAAAAGCTATGGCCAAAGTTCAAATTCACAAGCAGACTCCACAGAGGAACTGGGGGAGTGTCTGTGTATGTGAGGACTTTTCTTATGTTTGGTTTCTAAGCTGCAGGCCCTAATTTTCCACGTCTATGAGTTCTGAGTAGCCTTTGGCACCTATGCAAACACCACCAGCAGCCTGTTCAGGCAGGATGTGTATTTATTTGCACTGGAATAGTGTCTGAAGAATTACCCAGCAATGGGGCCCTGGTGTGCTGACCACCATATTAAAGAAGTCAGTAAGAGTTTCTCAGATTTCTGATACTCAGAGAACACTTTGTTTTAAGTGAGAATTGATAAGTAGATGACAGCTGTGGCCAAGCAGCCCTGACCCTGTGCAGCAGTCCTATGAACGGTCATCAGACTCCCAGGGCAGCTAGATCTGCTGGGTTCCTGAGAGGGATTGAAGAGGTGGAGCACACAGCTGTCCTGCAAAATCTCCCTTGCAAACCATTTGGGAATCACGGAACTTTTTTTCCCCCCGCATTATGGAGCAAGCTGATGAAGAAGAGGAGGCAACACCTACAGGAAAATTGTGGGAATATGATTTGTTACCTAACTTGTTCTGATGTAGATGAGTACTAAAGCAGCCACTGCCTGGATTGGTACCTCTAGCTGATGGTGCATGGCTATTGACTGTGAAAATAGGGGATTTATTTTTGGATGCTTTCCATCAAAGTGTTACTGCTCTTCATAGTTCTACTGATGGAGAGCAGCCAGCCAAGAATTATGTGATTTTGTCAACATAGGGCCAGATCTTATAGTAGTATGATCTGACATGAAACATGGCTGTGTTATAAAACACAGAAAGTACAAATACAATTTCCATTTTCTTGGCTTGAAAGATTATTCTCTAGGATATCAACCTGTCGTGTGGCCAGTGGAGACCCTGCTGATTCACAACAGGGTCTCCAAATTGATCAGGATTTACAGTATTATTATCTTCCTTGTTCCAGGATAAACAAGGAAGGTCCACTTTTCTAGGTGGTCTGCCATTGCCTTTCATGTGTTCACAAACAGGAGCCTTGATTTTAAAAAATGTAAGTAAAATTTATTCTTGGTGTATGTACATACTTATCAGAAACCATGAAAAACAGCAGCTCATGGGCCTCTGTTCTTGAGAATTAGTTGTGTATTCCTGTTGTAATAGGCTTGTCCTTGTTTGAGTCTCACCCTTGTTTGGTCAAGATTGTTAGATCTTCTGTATACATTACAGAATGACATTATTTTGGTATCTGTGAAGGATTTATCAGCAAATCCATGTTACAGCATGACACAGAAGTACTGATCAAATAAATGATGTTCCCTACGGTAACAAATACACCTACTAGCTCTATAGTGCAGGACTCATAATGATCCTTAAGCAGCCTGTAAGCAGCCCATGGATTTAAGAACTCATACCTCATGAAGTTTCAGGCAGAAAGGTGTCATCCCTTAATACCTGATTGAGAACCATTTTCTGTTTAGTATTTTTAACCCTCTTCTTCTGTTTAGTTCCTTAGGCACTTAATGTAATGCCTGTTTACTGCAGACTGCTTTTAGTTTGCTCCTTTAAAAGCTCCCTGAGGCACAATGATGCCTAGAAATTAATAGATTCCCTTCCTACAACTCAAGCAGATGTGTGTATATTGAGTTAGTGTCTGTAACATTTAGCTCATTTCAGAGCATAGTTGAATCACTGCTACGTACTGAGCCCATTTGTGGCCTTTCCTCCTTAAACTACTGGGATATATAGATTTATATACACAGTATTTTTAGCTTTAATTGCAAAGCACTTGTGTGACTTGCAGGTTTTTATGAAATCAATAGTCCTAAACATGCTACATTTTGGGCAGCATGGTTCTCCAGTTGTTGAATGTGGCTAGGTTCAACAGGAGTGTGTATAAGGAACCCTTGGTATTCCAAGACCTTGATGTGCTTGTCTGTGTTGTCTTTGCCCACCCACTTTTTTCTTACTGGTTGCAATAAAGTTGCCTTTGAAAAGATTACTGCTGGTTGAGAAGCCGAGGACCTTGGTTTATGTGCTAGGTGAAAGTGTCCTTGCCACGGAATAAATATGCACTGCAGCTAACTGTACAGCCAGGTTAGGGTAACTGCTGCTTCTCCTTCTCTAAAGTGAAAGAAAATCCTCTCCTAACATTTATATTACACGAAGACATGATTGTTACTTCTCAGCTGTGGTTGAGTTCACTCACTGTACCTGTACATGAGGTGTTCTTTTCCATCAGATACCTTGTTTTCTGTCAGAAAACAGAGGTATCTCTCCACATACCTGCAATTCTTTGCATCATATCCCCTCTTGCTGAGGCAATAAACAGAAGTAACTCTTTGGAAGAACATCACTCCTGTCCTACTTTCCTAGCCTTACCATAAAGAAAAGAGCCAGCACACTCAGAGCTAGGAATGGCCACTTCAGGTTGCATTGTGTTTACCGAAGTAAGACATCATGAAGATGATTTTCTGCAAATCCCCCCAGTCCCTTAAGGTAGACAGAATACCCTTCCTACTCTACTAGAAAGACAGCTGTTCAGGTGAAGTATTTTAAAAATATAGATTTATTTTAAGCACGTGAAACATCAGGATAGGCACAATTATAAATACAGAAAGATAAAACATGGCGATGAGCTTTAAGTCAGACAATGCAAGCAGTAACTTACAGGCAGAGGTTACCAGTTCACATATGAAAACCTTCTGACACTGGTTATCTTTGGTACTAGACATTCTAGGCTTTGCTCATCTTAGTTTTAATTTGAAAATATACTGTTACTCCACCCCTATTAAGTTTTTAATTAGAAATATTTGCATAAATACCTATATATATTTAAATATGGTATAAAGTGCACTCAGATAGAGGATGGGAAAACGTAAAGTCCCAACTTTCAGTGCACTAGAGGGGACTGAGGCAAAAAACATACTCAAATCATGAACAAAACAGTGTGTTTTTTAGTTAAACCCTAGGAACACATTGAGTAATGCACAGTAATACAAACATGGCTTCCAGGAAACAGCTTCAGAATAGATGCTAACTACTAGAACTACGGCTCGACAGCATATTTGCCTTTTAAGTTTTACAGAGCAAGCCACATTCCTCTGTTGATAATTAGTAGAATAAAAAATATGCTGAAGTTTGAAAAGTTTCTCCTAATGTGATCCTGAACAACTGCTACCGCAAACAAAGTTCTATTTGTTTTTAAATAGTGAATTAATTCTTGGGTCTCATTGCCTGTATTTTCCCATAGACTGTGACCTGCTATCTTGGAATTCTCATTAGGTTTTTTGTTGTTAGAAGCACAGCCATTTGCATTTTTAACTAGCCTTTAAGCCTAAATCTGTTTCTGTTAACATCAGTGAATTAGCATGTATTGTTCAGAAGCTTAGGCTTTATAGTTAAGGAGCAGTTAAGGGAAATCTAAGGACAGCTAAAAGAAAACATCAGCTTCAGCTCAGCTTCTTGTAATTTCTTCCTGTCTCTCAGGGCCTTAACAAGGGCTAAGTGATACTGCAAATTAAACCACTCTGGCATCATTTCCCCCCCTTAAGACAAGTTGGGGATGTAGAGAAATTGAGCAGCACCAAAGATTCCACTTGTTTTTACACAAGCGGATCCTCACTTTCCATCCTTAGAGGCCACTGTAGTGCTAGAGCCTCTTACGCCTGGTAGCACATCTGTTACTTTTGTGGAAGCATGAACTTGGAAGACAGTGAACAACATTCCCCATATTTGTGATCCCCACATCAAGGACAGAATAGTTACAGTGTTTTCTCCCCTACACTCAAACAGGAATAACTTCTCCTGATATGAAAGTGAAAAAAAAAAAAGAATACAGATATATAGTTTTTTAAACTGTACCTTCCCTCTATCTGCTTATGGATAGTTAGGGGAAATAACCCTGTAGAATTCAACACCTGAATTCTTCAACTCTTCTCAGTCATCCTTTTTGTCTGAGGTAGTTGAGTTATCGTCTTCATTGCCTTCAGGACAGACCTTATTTCTTGCAGTTGGTGTTTCTGATATTGGTACTGTACTCTTTCTAACTGGACTGTGTTTGACTGCAGGTGACTCAATGTCATACTCCTCCAACATACCTAACTGGTATCTCTGTAGCTCTAGGTATGTAGTAAACAACTTGGCATATTCTGGATGCTTGAGTGCAAAGTGCTTGAACTCATCTGAAAAATACAGAAAACACAGATATTACAGTGCAGCAACAGAATCAAAAGAAATTTCAGTGCCTCCTCTTTTTTATTGAAGCCGATCTCCAATTACTTTGCTCAGAAGCATATCACACAAAGTACCTAGTTCTGTGCTTCAGCTGTTTTCCCTAGAAACAGAGTATGAGAACCATCAGATCACTTCAGGGAGAAAAAAGGTAAGAAATTCTCACTGTCAGCATGATTACCAGAGTGCTCTTTGTTACAAGAGGATGCAACTTACCATAGGACAGCTTCCCCGTTTTATCTGCATCTATTTCTTTAAAGAGCATAGATACATCAAGCTCCGGCAGCCCCAGAGCTGCCTGAATGATACAAGCAAACTCATCTTCCTTTATAGTGCCATCCTCATCCTGGTCAAAGAGCTGGAAAACACAATATGTAGCAATATTTCAGCATCAGCTTCCCTATGAAGCTTCTGTGCATGTTAGCAACACGTATTAGGTTTCTAGCATCCAAAAGGTCATCTGCAAACAATGCCTAGGATTCAGAGAGCCTGGTTGTCTCAGCCACTTTCTCTTATAAAACATTTTATGTATTTTTTCTGGGCAAGAAAGACACTTAGCAGACACTCAGCAGAGCAATGTACATGCTATAGTTGGGATTACAACAACAAACCAACCTCACAGCCATAGTTCAGTAGTAAACTCATACAAAACTGATAAAAACAAAACATTAACAAAGGTTTATGGTTACCATGAGCTCTGCTAAGGGTCTACTGGAATCAGCCACCCTGTACTGGAACATCTTAGATTTTAGTCTTCATTTTTGTTAAGTTCTGGCACATCTACCATCAGATTAAACTTGCCATAGTTTATGCTCTCACATAAAATGCCTAAATTTTAGTATACATGATCAGTCACCCACTAAGGAATTGTTGTCATTAACAAGGAGTTTTGGTGACTGGAAGCGCAAGCAGTAGATGTACATCGATCATCCCATCCTTCCCACCACAGTGACAGTGAGCATCTGCTGTTAATCAGTCCCTTGAGAAACACAAGGGATGGATGGCTCTAATGCTTAAATACTTGCTACAGGCAAACTTTTCCAAATTTTCCCAAGAAAACAAGTAGCAATAAGAACCTCAATAGTTCCACTTTGGACTTAAACAGGGTTTTACCAGCTGAACCAGTCATTTCCTACTGAAACTAGGAATTCAAACAAATTACTGATTTTATAATTAGCACAACTGGAAAGATACTGGAGTATAGTCTGGAAAACAAAATAATGAAACAGCAACAGTAGGCGCTAGGCTTGCTTCTTCATGGGAATCTGTGGTGATAAAACATCCTTAAAAAAAACACAAATCACTTGAACAGCTGTAGTGCCTATCTGTAAAGCAGCCAGTGGATATAATGAATTGCCATAAAAATTTCAGTACTTCTCAAGTACCCATCAGTACCAAAAAGTACTCAAGAAGAACATGATCCATATCTCCTATATTGTTCAATATAGGTCGTAAGAACAGATTACTGGGTAAAGCAACTGAATCTTTATCAAAGATCTACCAAAAAAAAGAAAAGAAAAAGTCACTGGAGCATTTTTCCATTCAGGGGACTCACAGCCTGGGCATCTCTGATGACATACTGCCTGCTTGTACCTGAGATTTGAAACGAGCTAGTGCTCCTTAACTGCTGTACTATTACCACATCACAGTTCAAACCAGTAGATCTTAGATGCAGCCCAATTTTTTTGGATGTGCCAGTCCTCAATAGCTTTTCTTGGCTTTTCCAACCCCCTCCTCTTTGTTAACAATAGTGACTCTACTGAGCACTTGACCGACAAGAGGATATTGCTCCATCTATTGTCTACTTGTGACACTGAAGAATCACAGCAGAAAAAACCTCAGACCAAAGAACTGCAAGTGCTGCTGAATCATTCTTGGAGTTAGCCTGCCAAGTTACATATTCATTAGTGCCTTCACATGGCTTTTGAAACCCTTTTCCATGATGCTGGCAATTCCCTCCTTCCCCTTCACACTCTAAATGTCAATTGGTTTAAGAGTATTACTCACATTTGCATAACAGATTGAAGCTATAAACTTCTGATTTGAAAGCTAACAGATTTACAGTCAGTCTTGATTTGTCAGGTTTGTAGATTTATACTAAATTGAACTTACCTTAAATGCCATCTGAATAGTCTCTTCTGTGTTGGCTGGGTTACAGAGAATGGACAAACCAATTACATATTCTCTGAAGTCAATGGTGCCATCTCCGTTCTGCATGCAAACACACACATGGCAGTAGTTATGGTTAATACTGCAGATCACTTTAACAACTTTTGTATAAGTCAGCTATACAACTTGCTTTAAAACAGTTTACAGCACTAGAGGTATTGGCTCTTCCCAGAAAAACATACTAACAGTTGCTAAATGTATGTAATACAAAGGCTGAAGTAGCAATGTTACAGTATTTTCAATAGCTAGAAATTTAGTCTCAATTTCTCTTGTAAACACCCAAACAAAAGAGATCTAAAACAACTTACATATTTTTTCTTTAGTATATGACCTCCAAGAAGCCTCCAGTAAGAACTGGAACACATGGGTTCAGAGTAACTGTAATACTTGTTGTAGCACTAGCACCTGCTCGCAGGCCAATGCAACATCCTAGAACATGCCAACAGTGAGGCTGTTGCCTTGAGTTAATTCTTCCTAAGAACCTTCAGTAATAAAATATATGCTAGTGAAATACAGCCTGATGATGCAGTACCTCTACGTGGACTATCTTAAGCCTTTCTTCGAAGCAAATGTGTTGCCCTATGTGATATTTTGACGTGAATACACTATCCTACCTTTTGAGACAGAAATGCAACAAATCCACTGTAACAGTCCCTCTGGTAAGTTCAGTTTAGATCTGAACAAACATTTCACTACAAAGGTATGTCAACAAAACATCTGAAGTTTGCCTTGATATGGGATTTGCGACCAGTTTTTCTATGCAAGCTGCATTATACTTGCGGATAGGGAAAATGGCAGAGACCTATTGAAACGTATGCTTAAATCAGTAGTGTTCCTCGGACCACACTGAGTTTCTTTAGGAAAACATCCTGTGTTTTGGGAAACATCCTGTGTCTGGGGAAAAAACATATCTAAGTGATGGGACACAGGGTAGTTAATGAAAGCACAGCAGAGATGACTAGTAGCTCATAGTTTGGAATATTCACAAAAAGGGCATGCATCAAAACCATTTTAAAAGCAAACAAAAGCATGAAGCAGAGCTCCCTTTGTGGATAATGTGTTGTACATTTCAAGAAGAAAAAGATTTACAAAGTAGACTCTGTAAGAACAGCACAAAACTTTTTCAGCCACCCGAGAGAAGGGTGGTCTCCTGGGTAAATCTGTAGTGAACAGCCAGATCTAGATTCTATTCCTGGCTCTTCTACCAACTTCTTATGCCCAATAGAGCGTACCAACCTTAACCTTTTTGTTCCTGGTTTTCTGCTGTTGAATAGTGGAATATGGATCTTGCCTGTGGAGAAATGCTGCTCTGTGGAGAACTTTGATAATCTTGGGTTCCATGAAATGGGATTTCTGTTACCGAATTCAGGTTTTTTTTGATTAACAAAATATGTGTAATAATATGCTCAGTACTAACTTTTCTTTATCAAGCTGTATGTCTGGCAGGATACAAAACTGCTAAGATACAATTTTATTTGGCTTTCTAATCCAACTCAGGACTCTTCTGCACAGACAACTATTGTATCTTCTTTGAAGACACACAACATTTGATAATCTTCTACTTCAAAAACCTGGACATTTTAGGGAAACCTTTTAGCAAAGATATGAACAGTCTCTAAGTTATTTCTATGTATATCTAAAAGATATAACTTTTGATAGTTTTTAATTACTAGAAAAGGACAATGTTCTCTCATAAATGCTGTTTTATTTACAAATGTGCTCTCATTGTGCTGCAGAGCTTGACTTTAAATATTGTGGTTACTGCACAGTTCTCAGAGATAACAGATCAAACTTTAAAAACTATCATTATAAACCTAAACTCTTAAAGCAACAGAGACAAGAGTGTAGATAATGATTGTTCCATGCAATATTAGTTTTGGACAGTTTTGTGGGCTGTATTCTTAGCAAAGGTTTGATGCAATTACAGTATTTTTTTTTAATTTATTTTTGAAGTTAAGAATATGTATCACAGAAAAAGAATTGGGAAGTAAGCTTTAACTAGAACAGTCCCATTAAAAACAACTGCTGAAGTTAACACAGCTGAGGATGCATAACAAAAAATGACAAGAGCTAATAAGGGTCATATTACTTTCACTAAAGTGCTAAAACTGAGTAACCAAAACTGAGTGCAAACTGATATGTAGAACTCCAGCCATCTGAGTTGGAAATCAAGCTACTATACTTGAAAGATCATGTTGTGACTAGCTCTACTAAGCCCTAGAATCACTGGCCAGCTTCCAGATGCTCTGGCATGTTGGCTAATGAGAAATGATAGGGTTGTTGTCTGGAAAAAGAGATGGGAGTTAAACTGAAAATGCAGGAAAACCTTCAGTGTTTATGTAGCATCACGGCAAACAAGGACTTGCAGTAGCCTTTCTACAGGTATCTAGCTGTGTTTGCAGCCTGTGCAAATATTTAAATATTTTAAGGAAGCAACACATGATCTGAGCTCCAATTCTCTAAATAGCAAAGCAGAACAGCAATATTTAGATACTTGTATTTATGTTTCATAAAATAACTGAAACAGTGTAACCTCAACAAGCCATGTTTTCTTTACAGAAACTAGTTTTCAATATGGCATGCTATGGTAACTAGGGTTTTGTTTTTTACACAATACAGTAAATCTTACATTTTGGGAAATAAGAAAGTTTACATTGTCATAAGCAGTCTTATTTGGAGTTGCAAAAGGGTTGCAAGACAAATGCAGTCAATAAAATTTAAAGTACTACTGCCACGGATCTTTTTTCTAACTATGTAAGGCAATAGGAAAAATCAAGTGTGCATGTTTGTGTGCTATTTAGTTAAGTAAATAGGTAGTAGAGAGAACCTACAACTGGGCCATCTGGGGAGGAACTGCAGATGCACCTCTCGTGCTCATATCCAGGCTCATCATGCAACAGCCTATTGCTGTAACTCCAAAATTTCCACTGCCTGTTGCAAGTTCTAACCAGTCAGAAAGAGCAACCTGGTAGGATGGTGCTCACATGGAGGTATCACACTTTCACGTGTGCTTACTTTTCTCTTATTCAGAACCCAAATACCACGGTGGACAACTGTTTTTTCGACTGAATAACTGGGAGAAGGGTGAATGCCGTTAGGAAGGAACTGACCTCTTCCATTCCAAGAGCTAATAAGGGTCATATTACTTCCATTAAAGTGCTAAATTTGGGACAATACGAGTAGTTTTACTCTGTCACCCAGCTTGGTATTAAACAAACTGCAGGAGGAAAAAAGTCTGAGCAAAAGTTGTAAGTTACTTTTTCTTAAGTTGCAAGCAAAAGGCTTCTGCATGTATACCAGGGAGATTTCATCAGTTTGGAAGATACTATTTGCCAAGTGTAACTGCAAAATGTAGAAATCAAAGCTACGGAAATTTAGAAACAAACACAAACCACAACACATTTGTTAGCACTTGGATGCCCTGCAGGTATTGCGTGGGCTTTCTCAATTAGTCACTGATGTTTCCCTGGGGAGGGGCAGGGGTGTGTGGATTCTGACAACTGCAGACTGCCTGTGGTGCTCCTCGACTCATCCTTGCACATTCCAGTCAGCTAGCACACACCCTAAACCATTTTCTTGTAAAGCAGCAAAGCCCTGCTGAGAAATTGCCTTGTTAAAAGACTGTCCTCATCAACCATGTAATCCTTAATGCAAAGAAATGTACCTTTGACAGTTGAAGTTACTCCGTTTTGTTTTACTCAAAAGTTGACAGAACTACATAACTAGCTTGAGTTAGATGCTGCACCCTGATAAAATTTAACTCAGCCAGAGGCTGATTTTGGCTGGCTCTCTGCTATGTGACTGCATTATTACAGAAAACTCCTCTAAATATAAATGTAGTATTTTAAGTTGTTTTTGTTATAATAAGGCTTAAAGAAAAAAGAGAAAAGGCTAGTTAATAGAATTGCAGAAAGGAGAAAAAGGTTGTAGAAGTAGCCTTGTATAAGTCTTCAGTTCTGTCTTGGCCTGAAGGTAGAACTGACAATACCACTTAGGTTTTGCTGCAGCAGACAAGCATGAAAAAGCAGAAGCAGGAAGGAAATTAAATATGATTATGTAAATTCATCATAGTTATTGCAATTCTCATGTTTTTCCCCTTGTTGGAAATAACTGAGCAACTCTCTTTACTGGTGACTGCCTTTAGGCAAACAGAGCTTTATTCCAGCATAGCAAATGCTGAAGAGTTGGAACAGTAACATCAACACCAAACTTATGAGCTTTTATGTAATAGTTATACTCACATACAAGCCACTTTACATGAATAACTAAGCTTTGATCCTTCCACATATTCCCACACTTCAGAATCTAGAGATCGTTTTCTGAGACATGCAGCTGTTCAACTGACAACTAACCCAAAGCCTTCAGAAAAGCAGATTAATGCATGCAGAAGAGGAACCACAACACTTTGAGCTATCTGCCACAAGCTACATCTGCCTTAGAACATGAAAAGACTACAGTTCTATAGTAGAGGATTGTAGTCTTCTGTATGCATCTTCCAGACAAAGCTTTTCCTCCCTGGTACATCTTCACGAATACATCGTCAGCTCTAGCCAATCTTCAATGGTCACTTTAATCCGTCCTTCTCCATCTTGATCCAGGGACTTGAAGGTCCGGAACATGCTGTCCAGTCGTACCAAGCAGCTAATGAAGTTGTTGAAGTCCATGCCGCCATGCTCGTCAGCATACCTGCGTATGATCACTTGGCAAAGCTGCTCATTCAGGTGGAACCCTGCAGCCTTCAAGGCACCTGGCAGCTGAGCTCTGCCAACAGTGCCTGATTGATCAGTATCATACTGCTTGTAAACACACTGCCATTTCTTGATGTTGTTCCATAGATACTTAAACTCTTCAAAGCCCAGTTTGCCATTTGTGTCATTGTCCATGACAGCTACCATGCTACGGCATGTGTCCAAGCTGAAGCCATCTGTTTTCAAATCTTGATGTTTGGAAACGACTTTGTTCAAGATGTCCCTTAGCTCTGTGGCACACACTTCCATATCATCTCCAGCAAGCTGGACAAAAAGACGACGAAACCGTCTGATCTCCTCACTCTCGTAAGCTTCCACATTCGTAAAATGATGCTGAGGAGGTGGAGGTGGCTCCGGATTATACTGAGCTGCTGCTTCACTTATAAGATTGACAAGACCTCCAACAAGTCCTTCAAGGTTCCTTCCATGACCACCTCCTGTCAGGAGACCTCCAAGGCCATGTGCAAGGCTCCCTCCATGACCACTACCACTTCCTCCGCTCAGCAAAGCTTTAGCAAGGAACATCGTGAAGACTTTTTGGAGTTACTGAGAGACCCAGTGGTTCCGTAATGCTCCAAAGCTGTAGTGTGTCTGAGATGTAGGCGTAGGCAAACCACAGTTTATCTGCATGCTTAAACCTCATCGTGTCTGTGCATGTCAACAGCTGTGCCAAAGTTCTCTAAGGTCTCTGTAGTTTCTGTCAGTTGTTGACACGCCTGTTTCTTTTCTTCTGTGCATATTTAGCTTTATATGATTTGAAGAATCTTCGTGGAAAAAGCCCAATGAGGCTTAAAACCACAGAGCAAAAGCCTCAAAATACCTGTGGTCATAACTGAAGCAATTCGAAAAGAGCCCTGCCATGTTAATGTGACTGTCGGTAAAGCTGATCTCCTTAAAAACGAATGCAGCAAAAGCTACTAGTCTTGTCGGTTCTTGCTGTCTTTTACACCTTCAATTTTTTAATGAATTAAGCATTACATTGCTAATTCTAGTTACTGTCACTGTTGTGCCACATAGGGAAAGTTAAAGGAGTCCTGCTTGCCCTTAATTATTTTGGTTGCTGTATCATGTCTCTATTTTATGTACCATGCTTCAGGACTTGGACTGCATGTTCACAGGAGCCAATGGTCCAAGATGTGGAGGCAAGAATGAAGAAAGGATGAATACCTAGCTCTTCTAGAACTTCAAATGCATTCAGCAATGAAAGAAATGCATTTGGCTCTTCTCTGTTTGAGAGCTTGTAGAACCTTTTTATCTGGAAAAGTCCCAAAACAGTTCTTATTGGCATATACACAGGAATTACCTACCAGGGACAGGTGTGCTGCTAAACCTAACTTGATCACAAGGAGTGACACTCAGCTGGGAGAGCTCCTACGATAAGAAATGAACTCTAGTTCATCAGCACTTGTAGGACAACATGCTGCTTGCACTGTAGCACATAATGGGTGCCTAGAAGCAAGATGAATTCTGTGCTGTGCTCTAGTCACTGATGCTTCTGGTTTAGTCAGAGTGGCACATCCACAGAACAATTTGTCTCATCTTCAGGGAGAAGTATAAAATGAGAGATCACCACTAACTGTGGGGGAAAGCCTAAATGACCAAATTAACACGTAGCCTCCCTTATGGCTGGAGATTGGCAAAAGGAGACCTTACAATGTCTAATAGCACCCTTCACAAACACATATGCAGGAATACACACTCTCAGCTTCAGTCTGCCTTAAATTTTCTGCTTACAACTACATCAGTTAATTAGGCTGTCAGAATGTATGTAAGCTCAAAATATGGAGGAGGCAAAAGGAAATATTCAGCCATTACCAGCATGAAGATTACCACCTGACAGTGGTGTGGCAACTTGGTCCAAGAAATGGCTGTCATCTCACAAGCTACATACTGGTAATCCTTTCTCCATCAAAGCTTAAGATGGAAACTGTGAGAGTGACCTATCTCGCCTACAGGAATTGCAAACCAAGAAGCATTTATTAAGTTGGACACAATGAATTAAATGTCCTTCTGGGACATGATTTTTAACAAAACATTGTCAACATGTGAGTTAACCAACTACTCACCCTGTCGAAAAGTAGAAACAACTCTCTGAGGACATCTGAAATAGGCAGCTTCAAGTACTTTGCAAACTCCTCAATTCCAATTCTTCCCCCTTTGGAAGCACTTGCAATAGCAGCAAAGGTATCCAACTGCTCTCTGACATGATTCCATTGTAGGCTATGCAAACATGAGAAGAGATATTTCTATACAGCAGATCTTGGACAGATGGAATTTCAGTGGGAGTTATTACAGTGTTCAATGATGAAAAGTAGCCAAACAGAGCATTCCGTGTTCTTCCAAGCTGACATTTAACATGAAATCAGCAATTAAGGACTTCTCCATCCAGTTATTAATATTAAAAGCTGGCAATTCTACGCTTGGGTAGAGATTCACTGCACACACCATAGTTGACCACAGCCATGCCAGTTTATTTGATGGTGTTAGTGTATGATCAAGCAGCTTGGTCCTCAAATTCCACTCTGTCCAGACAAAAGAAGTTGACACCACTAGTGAAACACAGCTGCACAGTGCAACTAAGAACCTTAACTCCTGGCGGATACCTCAGTCTGGAAAGAAGCTTTTTTACTTCCTATCACACACTGCCTGTGCATCTCCACTAAAGCTACTTAAATTGGGCACCAAGATAACCATCAAGTGCCTAAAATAGGTACTGCTCTATCTTCCTCATCTTTTGGTGAGATAAATCCATAAAAGATTGGAAAAATGCACTTTTCCTCTTGTGACACTGCCCACAAAAATAACTTGGGATTAGTTCTTACTCGGATTTTTCTCATCTCTGACTTCCATACAGTTTATATATGTAAATTGTATACATAAATACACTATATTACATGTGGCCAAGTCAGGTGTCAGGTAATGAATCCTTTTGTAGTTGGCCATCTACACCTGCAGCACTGCAGTAATTATGCTACCAACAGCTACATTTCTCTTACTGGAGTTTCTTGCTGATTTTGGTGAACTCCACCAGCCCAGCTTCCATGGGTAAAGTCAGCTGTCCTGCTGAAATCATCAGTCGGCAATCTTCAAAAGTGTGATCAGTGACTGGTACGTTCAAAGCACTGAAACAGAATTAAAAGAAAAGGAAGATTCATTTCTTATATATTAAAATGACCGTTAGCTGACTGTTTCCCTTCTCTGTCTCAGTCTGGCTTTAACACTAACATACAAAACAAATGATAATTCATCCTTGCACCGCTGCAAGTAGGATAAAGGAATATACACCATTTTGTGAAAACATACTATGAAACTAATTATGGCAGTGTCATGATTTACAGTGTTGTAAATGTACTCCAGTAACATTGGAGAACAAGCCACCCATTTACTCCTGCCAAGCAAATTAGGGAGAAGTTTATTCCAGCTTTTCATGAATTGGACATGTTTCAATGTGAGATAACCTTTATGCTCCATGTAAAAATAACAAGTGTTTTAGTATAGAAATTTGGCTTCTCTGTGGAAATCTACAGTAATTCCCATAAATGGTACCTGGACTTGAACAGATTGTACTTTATGGGTAGGATATATAAGAAGTTGCTGGGTATAAAATAAAAATTTTCACAGATTTTATTCAGGACTGATTACATACGTTGCCATGGTTTGTCGGACTCTGTTGGCAAAAAGGATGGGATCATTCTTTTCTTCCTCAGTAGGAACATGAACAGGGAGAAACTGAAAGGGATGAGTTATACAATGAATTAAATACTCACCACTTCATTAGTAACATTAACAATTTCTTGTTAGTCTTTGGAATGGGGGAAAAACAGGAGAAAAAAAAATGAGCCATGCAATGAAGGAACTGGACACTAGAGGTCTCAACCGCCCTAGAAACCACTCCGGCTCTTCTGCCCATGCCATACAAATGAGACTGCAAGACTACTACCTCTTAAAGGCTGGTAGAAGCCACTTTAATATGAAAAATCAAACCCTCAAAGAAAGAAGGTATAATAAATGCGTTCTCAGTTATAAAACTAAATGCTACAATAGTAAGAATGTGGGATTGAAATACTGTACACTCCTTTTCAAAGGTCCCTTTTAAGTGATGTTATGTACTGGAATAGTGCATATAAGATTTTAAATGTTTTTAAATACACACTGCATTCCCACCTCGTACATGTTAATTGTGTCTGTCAGCATGTCATTGCTGAGTTTCCTTCAAGTTTTTCCTTCATGGTAAAAATGTTAAGAAGTCTCAGTTCTGACCTCAAAGTGGATATAACACTGTAAAGTTTTGGAATTCTAAGGAAAGAGTCAAAACCCCCAACAAAAAACCCCTTTATTTTCCCAGACCTAGAAAACACATAGATATCTAAATGGCAACAGGATTGCTGTTGAGTATGTATTAATTGTTAACATGTAGACATTTAAGTAGTCTTAGACTACAAATGTAGTATAGATTATCATTATCTTACATAGCATGAAGCAGCTTCTTTTTGTTTGCAAAGCAGTGTATGTGGAGGAAGTTCTTTCTGCTTCAGCCCACAGTTTGTGCTTGCAGTTCTGTTTACCATGCCTTCTTGCAGTTATGGTTACCATCCATCTGAGCTCTGCTGCTCCCCACCCTGCAATCTTGCCTTCAGTACAGCAATTCTAGGGTAAGTATAAGGTGCTACTCATGGTTCACTGGAAGAGACAGTTGCTCATTACGTATTAATATGTTTCTTCAGTTATACTGCAGTTGGTGGTTACACACTAATACAGTGGTAACTGTTCCATGTACGTGCAGTCCGCCCTGAACAGCTTTTTAATGTTTGCTTTTAAGGAATGCTGCCTCTTTATGATTAAATCCAGTAAGTTTATGGAATCGGTTATCTGTCAAATAGCCAAATTTCTGTTTATAGCTAAAAGCTGTCCCCCCCGTAAGGACAGCAGGGATTCAGCTATTCACATGGAGGTCTGAGATTTCATTCCTCCTATAAGGAGTTCCCATATCTGTTCAAGGTCTGATGTATGTCCCTGCTTATTACAACTTCCCTCAGAAGCCACATAACTCATATTGAGGAATCACGGGCACACTGTAGAGACACAGAAAACTGTGTCATCACTGGGTGAGATGAAGTTATTACTCTGAGAACTTTGTCTATGCAAACATGGGTCATGGTCTTGAAAGCGGTCATTACAATCTTGAGGCTGAGGTTTTGCTCAGACAGCAACCTAAATTTCTGACAGGTTAAACAACATCACTATACCCTTCAAAAAAACCACCTACAATTATTCATAAAACTAGTTCCCCGGAAACCACAGCTGAAGATGAAGCATTTGGTTTCTCTGCCTCCTGAGGTGGCACAGATGATCCCACACCCCACCAGCTCTTTTCTGGTGAAGACTACCAGTATACTTTCACTGGCAAGATGCATTCTTGTAAGAAAAGTTCTACATGGCTCTTCCAGCAGCAAAATTATGTTTCTGATCAGGTTTTGAGCTAGTCTCTCTTCTTACAGAATCTGCCAAAGGCTGTATCTTTTGCAGCCCTAAAACTTGCTGTCAGGTTCACTGTTTAACCTTCAGTTTGTTAGAATATGACTAGACATGCACACACATGGACTAGAGGATCATGCACTGCAGGTAGAGGCAGTGAAAGACTGATGGGAGTAGAGAGGCTACTTGCTCACAGTATGTGACAGCAACAGAAATGTCCACTCCTAGAGAATTAGTTTGATTCCTTTCTTTTCCAGGCAAATCTGCCCCCTTTTTTTTTTTTACAAATGGAAGAATGCCTGCATTGATGCTAAGAAATTAGTTCCATTTTGGAGATACTGCTGTGAAAGCTGCATGTTTTTCATATTTCAGTTTCATCTTTTGGAACATGAATTTTGTTTTCTAATAGGCAAGTTTGGGCTCTGTTCTGAAGCAGGGGAAAATAAACCTCTATTGGAAGGGCTCCTTTAACTTTCTTTCTTCCCATGTATACAAATTTGATAAATACGTCCTTCTATACAAAATAATTAGGAGAATTAGCTCTTTTGTACACCTGCTAAAAATATGTGACTACTGCATGTACTGTACAGTAACAAGGTGCTTCCTTAAAATGGATTTCATTGTTTCACAACAAAGACCATATTGCTGTTAATAGCAGCAACACTGCTTGTATTTACAAAGCTTTGCACAACTTTGCTAAATTCTGTGTTTTGCAAATAAACAGCAGCACCTGCCTGAATTCCCCCCACTCCCAAACCAAGTTAGTCCACACTGACAATCCTTTGTGGTCTAGTCAGGAATGTGAAGTACAACACTTAGACAACCCGGTGGCACCTTGCTTATCTGGCTCCTCACTACTGTGTTTCAAATGTTGACTTGTTGACAGGGAGCAGTTACAGTAAACTCACTGATATGAAGGGTGTATGTTTCACTTACTCATCTTTCTCTGTGCTATGCATCTGATTCTAATGATCAAGGGAATCAGTTTATTATACAAGCTCAGAACAAGTACTAGTCCTTAAGTAAGGTGTTAGCTGGGAAACCGTTTAGAGTTTGGTCTAGAAAGATGGCGAGGAAGACAAGGAGATTTTGAAGGAAGCAGGGAAATTAGATGGTGGGAAAAATACGTTGTTACCTTTAACAGAACGTTTTCTAATTCTTACTTTTAACATCTGTAAAATGCATGTGGTGATAATTAGCAGTGATTCCACAATGCCTTAAGAATAAAGGCGTTTATGACAGATTTCCTTTAGGAACTCATCAGGTTAAGTGATACACAGATATGGACAAGAAATCAGAATATATTATTGCGATTCTGTTCTTGTTGCTGAGACATCTGTCGTTCACTAACAGGGATTAACAACGTAAATAATGCATTTATATTAAAACACAAATTTCATGGTTGCTGAATCTTAGTACAAAAACATTTCTAACTCTTACCTCAACTTCTACTTTTGTGAAGAGCTGACACAGCGTCATTACACACAGCTCTTTTCTGCAGGCAAAGAGAAAAAGGAAGAAAAATACATTTAACTTTTTTAAAACCAAAGTACTTGAACATCAGTACACAAAACTTTCTAAAACATGGACAAAACAACAGCCAGTATTGGGTGCTTTTGAAGTGCCATGCACCCAAGTTCACTGAAATGTTGTTTTTGATATTTTTCTACAGGGCTTCTGCATATACCTGCTGCTTGCTCATTGGACAGGCAATCTTTTGTCTGTTCTCAAGCAGACTAACAATACTATACAGTTCTTTGGCCAGCCAAATAAATATATGTATGTTGCTTTATTTTTAAAGAGGTGAATACACTGGATTTTACAGCTCTAAGAGCTTTGATTCCAAAGTAGCTTTACTTAATCTTTTATTCTCTCATCTGGAAATGGGACCACCATTTGCAGCAGTGAAGCAAGGATTTGTTAGTGTTTGCTAGCCATTTTGCAAGTTCTGGTAGTGTTTACACAGATGTGTTAATGAAGTGTTGGTATGTTCAAGACCTTTAGTGCTTTTAGAAGAAGTTACATGTTTTAGTATCAAGATGTAGGGTGAGAAAGAAATTGCGAAAGAGGGTAAGTATAATGACTTCCATTTCTGACTTGTTCTTTTCACTGTGAAAGCAGAAACCAGGGTAGGTGGTTTCTGAGAAGGAGACTGGTGCTGTCCCATCCTGACTACAGTATCCAGGAAGCTCTACAAAGAGCGTGAGTTTGTGTTCTGCAGGTTTATGCAGGGGGTGTTTTTCTTCCAGTTCCTGGTATTTTTATTAAGAATCTCTAGATTCTACCCCATTCATCCCTTTTCTTGACACAATTTTGTCAAGCCATTCCTTTTGTCTTCTTACAGGTTTTGAGACTTCGTCATCCAGCCACTAGGCTTAAAGTATTTCCAAGTTTTTAGTGCATGGGCCACCTCCTCCTTGCTGCAGGAATACTTCTGATTTAATTTTCTTCATCATCTCTCACAAGCCCTTTTCAATCTTGCAGCATAAATCACTCATATGGGAAATCTGCAGTATGCTATTTAATTTTCAGTGTTCATTACTCTCAGTATGTTGATAACTGTAACAGCAGTAATAATAATAGCAAAAAAATCATGGGAAACTAAGGTGGACATTTTCATCTAGGTCAGCTTGCAGAATGCCCATTCTCTAAGTGTGCAGGTGCTAGAAGTAACTAGTGATAGCTTAGAAAGTGCTTGTGATGTACTCCACCACTTCAGACATATTTCAGTATTAGTTGCCTTAAAAATTTTAGTCACTTAGTAAATCAGTCATGTAGCAAATAAATTACATATACCACATGAAAAATTGGTATATGGATTCTGCAAATGCACCTTTTAATGAATGTTTATAAAGTGAAAAGTATTTTCCAGACATATTGTCAGTGCAGCTCTAAAGGTTTTTTAATGCTTTAACAGAATATTTTAGCATAGTAGAAGGCCACCTATGTTGAGAAATAAACACAAATCCATTGCTTAACTGGTTTATGGAAATATTTTTTATTATTTCATTGTCAGATATTATATATATAGCTTATTCACTGGGATCTCAAAATAATTGCTTTTGTTGAGTCAGGCAAAAATAAAAATCTAAAGAAGAATCCTAAATGGGGAAACCAGGGGAAATGAACACTGCTTAGCCTATCTTCTCCATTTGCTCTCATATGACTTCAAACAAGATGGAGTAATAAACAGAGGGGATAAAATAACATTGCTATTTCTTATTGTATGTCACATAGGAAACTGTAAAAATCCATGGATTTTAATGATTATGATGTTTTCCCCAAAAAGAAAAAGAATTTTGAATCTTTCCTTTACTCTAGTGTAACATGCAAAACACAGGAGAAAATTAAGTTAAACAGGAGCTGGAAATAATGCTTCCCCATTTGCAAATCCATTTACTAGCTGTTCAGATATGAAATCTACTGCATGACAGCATTATACCCAAGTATTTCCCCTTATAAAAACAGATCTAGAAGAACACATGTTTTATTAGGTTAATCTGTTTAGCAGACTGTTTAGAAATGGGGGGGGGGGAGGGGGGAGAAATTCTAAATGTAATTTTCAGTAGGATTAAGAAACTTACAGTGAATAGCCCTGCCATGTCCAGGTCACAGTATCCTAGGAAAAAAATGAAACATATAAATGAGTGACATAACAAGATGGACAGAGTGCTAAAGTTACAATATAAAACAGGCACAAGTTCAATAAAAACAGTTTGACAGTTTTACAGTCCTGCAGTGAAAATAAAGGTGTAAAGGTAACTAGAATTCCTTGACTTAAAAATTTGGAAATAAGCATGGCAGAATTTGGATAGTACCGACAACTGGGAATAAAAGATATTTTAAATCATTCATTCTGATCCAAACTACAGAATTAGACTAGTAGGATTTTTCCAGAGGACTTCACCAGTCCTTTTAGAAAGGCACCCTCATAGGCATGTTTGATTTAGTTTTTAGTGACATTTCTGTGTAGGCAATCATCATGCTTATTCCTTTTATTTTTTTTTTTTTTTTTTTA
>NDXB01007514.1:2054-33940 GCA_002631895.1 Agapornis roseicollis | reverse complement strand
TTTAGTGACATTTCTGTGTAGGCAATCATCATTCTTTTTCCTTTTTTTTTTTTTTTTTTTTTTTTACTTATTCTATGTTTATTACTAATGATATATAATTTTTACAATGTATATGGTAGGTCCTTAGGTCTATCAGTGAAATGCAGTACCTTTAGTGGTTCGCTTCAGTTTTGGAATTGATCTATAGAAGGATTCTACAGAGGAATCTTTGTAAATAACAACAATAATAGCAACCACTTGTCTTTCATCTTAAAAACCATTAGGAATGAAAAGTTTGGTCTTTGCTGGATTTGATGGCTGACCAGATAATTAAAAAAAAGTTAACAAGTTGCCAGGCTCCTGTGCCAGCATTATGCCTGCCAGGCAAGCTACCTCTGCAGCCCTTATGCTTGGCAGAAAGGGTAAACATTTACTCACAAAACAAGGAAAAACTGCATGGAAAGAACTGTTCTCAAAGCTGCCCTCCTGAGGGGCATGCAGGAGGGGTGTTCTGCATGGCTTCACTTCGCTTTTGTTCAGAAACTCCCTTTGCAGTAAGAATATTCTGAGATTAAAAAAAAAAAAAAGATGACTAGTAGGGAAGTTGTGTGCTGTTCAGACTTCGAAGCACAAGCTCTGTGGCTTTGCAGGAAGTTTCTAACTTCCGCTGCAATACTTTCCTGTGGTTCCTCTAACTATACCTAAGAAGACCAGAAGTAACTTTTCCACATTCAGAACAGCAGCTACACCATGGTGTCACTTGGTGAAGAGCTGCTTCCAGGAGGTCTTCAATGCTAAAGCTCAGAACAACAATGACAGTGCAAAATATTTATCACAGGTACTGTTTAAGTCAGGATTTTGACTTCTGTATTATTAGTTAGTGACAGAAGAATGTTCTGCTTACCAGCCTGTTGGGGTATCGGAGCAACACAGGTTGCACAGGGACTCGTGGAACAAAGGCCCCTGCAACCACAGATTAGAGTTTAGTAAAGACTAAGCTTAATGGAGCAGTTGGGAGTTCTAAGTGACTCATGTACAACATGGTACCTGGAAGTAGAAATTTTTAAAAAGGCAAGAAGAATGAGAAATGTTCTTTCTGTCATAGGGCTTTGTTTTTAATCAGCAGTGTAACTACCATGACATTTTTGTTAGGACAGAAAAGGGTTAGTCTCCATTTCAAGGAGAAAGCTGCCTGTTCAAACTAAGTTTCTGTGTATTATCTCCCTGTTCACTGGCAGTCATTTCAAAGGATTAGGTGCTCACAGGGCTTCTGAGCATTTCCTAAACCCTTCTCTGTTCTGATTATCTTCCTAAGTGATGCGGATCTGGGAACATAGTACCGGTTTTGCAACTTTGCTAGCCAAGACACTATACAACAGTAAGAAAGGAGAGTACCATGGCTTTAGATGATGTACAGCACAACAGTCTAATGATCAGCGATACTACCAAGTACCTTTCGGTGTACTATCTATTGGCCTCCCTTCTTAAGCACTACGCAGAGAGTTTTCGTAACGTGGTTGCTAAGCCTTGCATGGCAAAATTTACAGGAATCTAAGAAGGCATGACTGTAAGTTGAGCTAAAAGAACATCATAAGTAGCATGTATGTTGGTAGTAATCACAGCCAAGTTTCTGGGTAAACAAATCAGATGAAAACTGTACACAGAAAAAAACCCAACCAACTAACCACATATATCATGGGAATTTTTCAACCTACAAAATACCAAAAATAAGAAAAATAAGCTGAATAGTATGAAACTGTGAGTTTAGTACCACTGAAACTTTAATAATGTAAGATATTACTACAGTGATGTTGTGGGTGATACACCTGCAGAAGTATTGGTCTTACTAGAACTACCAAATTAATATTTCACACTATTTTCCAACAATGACTAACAAAATCTCTTACCTTGTTTAAATGTTATCAGGCAAGATCGGTTTGTGCAGGTGCCTTCTGGGAAAATCAGTATCTTGGATTTAAAGAGAAATAAATACATGTATACAAACATTTTATAAAAAATTATAATTCAGCATCAGTTACATAAAGGCTGACTTTATATGCAACCTCTCTGACATGACATCTTGCATCAAGAGTATCAGTGTTTCAGAAGGAAATGAACAAATAAGCGAAGGATGCTCACAGTAGTATCAAGCTGATCCATCTTGATTTGGAAAAAAATTGCTTTGTGACAGAAGATTTCTGCAGAAGGGCTTTATCAGTTCAGAAATAAGGTACAAAAGGCTTCTAGTGTTTCATTTGAAATGTTTTAGTGTTGGCAATGATATGAGAACTGTTCCTCTGCTAACAGCTCCTTGTTGAACTGCTGGTGTATGAACACCAAGAGTCTGGGCTGACATGAGTGTTCGCAGCCACAGATGCTATCAACATGAGTGAGATGCTAGCTGTGATGAGATCACAGCTTGAGGGGTAGCAGCAGAAGGCAGAGACAATGTGCATCCATGATTTGAGACTATGTGCATCTCTGACACACCACAACATCGCTTTTGAATGACTCAGACACACCGAACACCCAGAAGGTTTTGGAATTTGTGCCTGAAAGATAACTATGTTAGATGCACACTGTGCTGCAGTGTGGCACACTGAATCCCAGCACCGTGTGGAATGCCAGGAAGCTTTGTGTTTCTTGTATCAATATAGGATCATAAGCAGCGCTTCAGAAAAAAACTCAGCATAAGAACTGATCTGGAGCAGTGTTCAAGGTGTGCTCCTATTTCAGTCTAGATGAACAAGTCAAGGCTAGATGACAGAGGGCATCATTAGGTTGAATGCAAGAGACACATAGTGTTCTAAAGCATGATGTAGACAGCTGCACATACAGTTAGTCCTCTACTACAAATTCTGTAATCAGAAACTGTTCTCTGGAGCTATGGACACAAAAACGAGTATATGTCATAAGCCCCATTAAACGTATTAGTGACTGATCAAAGAGTAAGTAATGATTCCCTCCTTCCCCTTTGGTTGAAAGGGCTGGGAGAAGCACTAATCAGAACCTCATGTTATTAATAAGCACAAGTTCCACCCAGCCTGTTCCATTTTGGTTTTAGGAGGAGGCAACAAGGAATCCAGCTACTTTTCTTTTTCTGTTGTGTGAAGAGAATGCAGCCCAGGCACTCTGAAGAAGGTATGACAGATATCATCTTGTGGCCATGTGTTTCAATTAAAAAAACAGAGTAGGAGGAACATGTGACCAGGGCACAGGAATAGGAATTACCCAGTGACATCCCCAGCTGTCCTGCTGGTTCAGTCTTGGAGATTCCCAGATTACTTGACTCATAGACTATTTATGCCATAACACATATCTAGTTTTTATTTCAAGTGCAGTATTGGTGTACAGCCAATTCCCCCTTTCCTTCCCAGGCTGTTTTCAGCAGAGATTACGTTTACCAGGGCTTTGCTGGAATCACTTCATCCATAACAGCCTAGCAAATCATAAGCATCAGTGTAGTTTGTGAGCACAGTATTAAAAATCCAAACCATAAGCCTTCCTAGCTTTGTCTGTGCATATTGAAAATCCTCCATATAAGCAACAAATTGAAAAAAAAATAAATGGAGGCTCNCCCAGCCTGTTCCATTTTGGTTTTAGGAGGAGGCAACAAGGAATCCAGCTACTTTTCTTTTTCTGTTGTGTGAAGAGAATGCAGCCCAGGCACTCTGAAGAAGGTATGACAGATATCATCTTGTGGCCATGTGTTTCAATTAAAAAAACAGAGTAGGAGGAACATGTGACCAGGGCACAGGAATAGGAATTACCCAGTGACATCCCCAGCTGTCCTGCTGGTTCAGTCTTGGAGATTCCCAGATTACTTGACTCATAGACTATTTATGCCATAACACATATCTAGTTTTTATTTCAAGTGCAGTATTGGTGTACAGCCAATTCCCCCTTTCCTTCCCAGGCTGTTTTCAGCAGAGATTACGTTTACCAGGGCTTTGCTGGAATCACTTCATCCATAACAGCCTAGCAAATCATAAGCATCAGTGTAGTTTGTGAGCACAGTATTAAAAATCCAAACCATAAGCCTTCCTAGCTTTGTCTGTGCATATTGAAAATCCTCCATATAAGCAACAAATTGAAAAAAAAAATAAATGGAGGCTCTGAAAATATTTACAGCAGCTTACAAAAATGCATTTATGAGTCAAAGTAGTCTAAACACAAACTAAAAAGTTTTTATAAGGTGCTTGCTAAGTAAAAATATGCCTAGAAATGCAATGGGAAAAAAAAAAAGGTGGTAAGTGTTAGCCTTCCCTACTTTCCCTACTTGAATGCTCTCTGTTTCTAGAGACTATTCAGAAAGTAGAGCAGTGCATTTAGGTCTAGCTGCCATAGACACCTACTACTGAAGTCTGTATTTTCACTTGCTTCTTTTAATTTTCCTCAAGAGCCACTCACTGGAACAAAAGTGAAGGAAAAATTAACTTTTCTGAGTCATTTAGGAGGCATCCAACTATGACTAAAGAGTTCTTCTGACTTTAGCTGCTGAACTAAAACTTTGAGTTTTTAAGTAAATTAACCCCTAAGGAAAAAAGTCAAGAACTAATTCAAAACACAGAGCATTGGTTTATACACAAATCTGCACAGGGTAACTTTGGAGAAAGGTATATCACTGACTTTAGCTGTCCTAGAGTGTGGCAAGGGTGTCCTGTATTTGTAGTATCTGAAGGCATCGTGAAACCAGAGTGAACGCAGAAAAAAGCATGCAGGCAGTGCCAAATGAGATTGCAGTAGGTTTGCAACTGCTCCAGGTGTCTCTTCTTGCAAAGGATGCAGATTTCCATCCCAGCCCTCTGCCCACTGAAAAATCAGCAGAGATGCTGCCTTGATACTCTTCTACCTCCTGAGCAGTCCCTGCTCCATCAGCTCTTTGGGATGGAAGGCCATCCAAGAGCTAGAAGCACAACAGCAGTTTGCTGCTGAGGAATGACCATGGGGAACACTGTACAAAATCAGTACCTACTACACTATTAATTTAAACAGCAAACTGAGCTTCACCTCATCTATTCTCCACATGAAAAATTGACGTTTTAAGCTTAAGTACTATTCCTGATGGACCCTGGACAGCTTGGGTAACCCATCTCAGCAGCTACTCATCTCCCAAATGTTGTAAGCAAAGCTTGGCAGAACAGCTTCTCATGTATGAGAATCATAGCTATGATAGCATCATAGCTAGCTCATGCATGAGAATACTCATTCACATGTAATAGTGCAAGTCGTTTGCTACACTAAAGACAGAATGTTAAGATCTGAAAAGAGAAAAGAGAAAGTCAAGAGCAGCTCTGTTTGGAACAACAATTGGTACTGGCTGGATTTTAGCTGATCCCTTTGTGACAACAAAACTTTCTGGGAACCAGCCTTGTCCTCCTTTCCTAAACCAGTCACATATCTGAGAGCTGACTTCATACATCAAACGGAATCCTATTCAGTTGCACACTCAAGATGTCATGATGCACAGTAAATACGGAATGTGAATACTTGATGTAGTAATTTATCTATACCTGTGGCCACTGGCCTCCTGATAGTGCCCGCTTGGTGATCTCTGTGACTGTATTCTTCCGTGAATCAGGGTCTTGACGTGAAACTGATATAGGCTGAAGGGAACTTAAAATTGCTGTGAAAGAGAGAAACACTTTTACTTATCTTACACTAGTGCTTAGAGAACACATGGGCTCAGAGCTTTCTTGTAGCAAAAACTTGTTATTCTCATATTAGGAGACAAACTGTGCAACAGCTTTCAGATTAAATAGGCAGGAAGAATGTTATTATTGTCCTTGTTCTGCAAAACAGGAAGTAAAGACACAAAATAGAAGACATACTGCCATCCGAGGAGGTGTACAGTAGGTATAAATATGCCAAATTCAAGCAAACACATTCTACCAATATTGGGGTTATTTTTCACTAAGCATTTCCATATAATTCTAAGGAAGCGACCTGATGGGCCGCACACAGGCCTAACTTATCCAGTCTTCAACCAACAAGTGGTTTGAGCCTATGCTGAAAAAGTAAGATGTCTCTTTTTAGTTACAAAACATGAACTGCTTCTGTGTAAACTACAGAGAAAAAATGCTCTAATACAGAAGCCTACATCAGAATGTGTGGACTGATTAAAATGTGGTAAGAAATTCTTTTTTGGGAAGGACTCTCTTTTATGTCCTAGTCCTGTGCTTTTAAGAGAAGGTATGTTATCAGTTAGTTTATTTTCTACAAGGACATTTCTCTATGTTGCCTACTGATTTTAGTTTTGGTTTACTGTACAGCCAGCAGAAAGTCTAGGGCTGATTCTAGTAATAAAGCAAACAGGGATTCTTTTGCTGTGCCAGAAGGAGGAGAAAATATTAGAAGCATGAGTCATCTGATCTGTTCCATTCTCTGTGTTTCCTTTTTGGTAACTTCTGTTTCATTCTTTCCCGGCTTGACTCCCATTAAAAAAAAAAAATCCATAACAATGCCTGCAAGCTTAAACTTACATATATGGTACTTCCCAGACTGCTGCAGTTTGGGTCTGCTTTTGAAATAACCTTCACTAACCCATGTTCTACATTTGTGGGACTCACTGCTGAAAGACAGCAAACGGACTTCTCAAGTTACCTACTGGGAGAGTTCTAAGAGAAGGCTTCTAGCCTGAGCAGTTATGAATCACACTTTCAGAATAAAGCAAACTTGAAGTTTGTACTTCATATTGAAGATGTGTATTTCAAACTTGAAGATACTGTATTTCACATCTGAGAAGAAGTAGCATACTTCTAGACATTCTTACCAATTCAGAAAGAACCTGTCACAAGAATTTCACTCGAAATAATCTGTCAACCTGTCAATATCTTTGGAATTTAAGGATTTAAGAAAGTCTAACTATAAATCACTTTCAGAGAGATTTTTGGCCTCGTGTCATATTGCTGACTTCTAACGTTTTATTTTTTCACAAATACTTACTGCCAAATACTGGAGTTGACAGGTTCTCTGTTCTAGACACTACCGATGGCATTCCAGTTAGGGCAGAAATAATGGCGTCAAAAAAGCTTGAATGAGGAGCTGCAACAAAGATTGGGGCTTCCTGTGGAGTTGCTATTTTCCCTTTTACTTTAACTTGAAAACCCATTACGAAGAACAAGGTACGAGTCAGGCATGAGAGGGTTGTCTGGATCATCCTCCTTGTAAACAGAAACACAAAAACATTATCCAGCTTACAGTCAGTATTTCTTTCTTACTTTAAAAGAAAGGCCCATAAAAGATTTCACCAGCACTGGGGACAGGCACAGGATACCAATACTAGAGCCTGAAAGAGTGTAGGACCGATGGGGAAGCAAGTAGACATAGGGGAGGGAACATCATCTTTTCATGTTGAAACCAGGTTATAATTTTAAAGTTAAGGCAATATACAGCACCTTGCTAAACCCTCCTCCCAGGCATGCCATTTCTTTTCCCATATTTTATAGCACTGTAGCATAACAGTATTGTGAGGGCAGGGTGGGTAATTAGCAGATCCAGTATCTTTTGGTAAGAATTTAGTTGTCTCTGATACTGTCCTTTACTATCAGTTTCAAACAAGTAAGATTAAATTACAGTGTTCCCTTACTGGAACAAGCTCCCTCTGTACAACATATGTTCCTTTCATGGGAGTCTCCGTAACCTCTCAGCCTGTTAGAATTCATTTCCTGTGTCTCCTCCTACTGCACACAGTGGCAGTGCATGGCAGCTAGAAGGGAACTTCATTACTCTGAGGTCAGAAGCTGAGCAACTGAAGCCCAAAACCCACAGAGGCAGCTATAGAATACTCCTTGAAGGGCAACATAGCTGAGAGAGGAGTTGTCAAAACTAATTTTGTAATAAATTATAGCACAGCACGGATGACAAAGGCTACATAGAAACTCAGCCTATGTAACATTGCCAAGTACTTCTATTAATAAGTTTCTTTCGTCAAATATTCCCATCAACTAAAATAAGTACTGGCTTATAAATAACATGTAAAGATTTTTACATATTTTTCTTCCTCAAGGCAACTGAAAATCTACCTATTATATACCTTAACCATGCCAAGTGCAAGGTCCTACACCTGGGTCGGAGCAATCCCAGGCACAGCTACAGGTTGGGCAGAGAAGAGATTCAGAGCAGCCCTGCGGAGAAGGACTTGAGGGTGGTGGTCGATGAGAAAATGAACATGAGCTGGCTTCATTGTGCACTCACAGCCCAGAAAGCCAACCGTATCCTGGGCTGCATCAAAAGGAGCGTGACCAGCAGGTGGAAGGAGGTGATCCTGCCCTTCTACTCTGCTCTCGTGAGACCTCACCTGGAGCATTGTGTGCAGTTCTGGTGTCCTCAACATAAAAAGGACATGGAACTGTTGGAACAAGTCCAGAGGAGGCCACGAGGATGATAAGGGGACTGGAGCATCTCCCATACGAAGACAGGCTGAGAAAGTTGGGACTGTTCAGCTTGGAGAAGAGAAGGCTGCGTGGAGACCTCCTAGCAGCCTTCCAGTATCTGAAGGGGGCCTATAGGGATGCTGTGGAAGGACTCTTCATTAGGGACTGTAGTGACAGGCAAGGGCTAATGGGTTAAAACTTCAACAGGGGAAGTTTAGGTTGGATATAAGGAGGACATTCTTTACTGTAAGGGTGGTGAGACAATGGAATGAGAAGTTATGAATGCTTCATCCCTGGCGGCGTTCAAGGCCAGGTTGGATGGAGTCTTGCATGACATGGTTTAGTGTGAGATGTCCCTGCCCCTTGTAGGGAATCTGGAACTGGATAATCTTTAGGTCCTTTCTAACCCTAACTATTCTATGACTCTATTTAAAAAGTCCTGCTCAAATGTAAAGTACAGGCATCAAAAAGTTGCTTCACCTAAATGGGTAAAACTAGGATTTGACTGAAGAAAGAAGGAAAGGAGTGAGGGAGATGGTGGAGGAAGAAAGATATAGTCCCTTGCTTTGTGCTATAAAATAGAAAAACCCACCACAGTTTTCAAAAACATGTAAGTCACTTTTTACCTCCTCCATCCTTTCAGTGGCACAGATCCTTTTCTGGGATGCTGGAAAGTTGCAATTGATGCAAACAGCCATGCTAGCAGTATAATGAATGTCATGCATGTGGCACGGAGGGGGAGCAAAACAGTCCCCTGAAGAACAGTCTGGGAAAAAAAGAGAGGAAAAATTTTAAGAAATGAGACTGGTATCTGTGTAGTTACATTGTATGTACTTGAAAATACTACTGCTACTGCTGTGTGATGTAGTAAGGAAAGCACTAACGATGCCAGTATTCATATGGGAAGTTGGTAATTCACAGCATTTCATTTTCACTTTTGGGTTTCCATTTCTGGTAAAAATGAAACATCCGAGTATTTAAGGTTTTAGCCTGGATGTTGTTAGACAGAGAGGGTGAAGGGAGTTTACTGGCTTTCATTTATAGTTAGACTTGGTATGCAGCATGCAGCATAAACTGGGATGAATCTGCCCAGCTGATATGTATCTGCACTACTGTGCAGATACTGTCATTAGCTGCCTGAGAGAAGCCTAGTGGGATTGCTAGGATGACTAAAATGTACTCCTGTCTTTTCAAAATTGCCAATCTTGTGGTGAGTCACAGTATTGCTCCAAGTGATCCTCACTGCTACTGTTTGGGATAGTGCACATGCAACACAACAGCATTTGTCTGGCTAGGAAGTATTGGAGTTTTCAGTAAAACTGAGCCTGTGGTTTAAGGCAAAGGTTCAGACCTTATGGTGCTGTTGAAGCTGCTGCAGCAGTTCTTGGCTCATTGCCTTTGAAAGTGTTTTGTGCACTGCCCACTGCAACATACAGCTGAACCCTTCTGATTATGCAGATTAACCTGTTGCCTCCTGTTTGAAGCATCTTGAATACTAACTTCTGTGCTAGTACCTCCTTGAAATTTTTCAGAATAAATTGAGAAGGCTTAGTTCCCTTTCCTCCCTGCAATCAGTAAACTGCTATTAGCTTGCTTTAATTTGAAGGAAATATTGAGAGCTGTGCTGGGGTCACAGATACCCAAGGGAGGTAGCAAACCCAGTATAAAATGTATCCAAGCCTGTTCACTGCTTCTTTAGTTCTTCACATATGTTTATAAGGGGAGTGGAGGGAAAGAGAAACATTAACGTGCCTTGGTGCAAATAATCCTCCAGTATCATCCCCAGCTGCCCTGTAAGGAATTTTTAGCTTACATTTGCTTCTGCACAGCTCCAGGAAGCGGGTGTATTAGCACAAGGCTGTGAACAGGCAGCTGTGGGGCACGGCAGGAAGAAATTCTTAATTGTTTCACATCAGTAGAGTAGGCTAGAAACTATACCCTGAAGGTTGGCCTGTATGGCGCAACACAGCACTATGCAGATTGAGCAAGACTGGGTCTGTGAGGCAGGTAAACGGTGCCAGCTTGCAGAAGTCACAGCCTAGCATTCCTGGTAAGCTATGAAATGGTTCAACCTCATTTTGGCACCTCATCCAACTCAGCTACCACTCATCGATAAGGATAAACTCTGTGTGCTTTTTAAATTGTATTTGGGCTACGTTTTAACCAAAAGTCCCTCAAAAACTTCAATGAGAGTGCATCATCACTGGTCCCATACTGAGCGCGCCACTGTTCAGAAGTATGGGAGGAGTTTTTTAAGAAGTTTAACTTATGCTTGTAAGCCTACTGCTTTTTATGCTTTACCATTCTTAAAGGAAATTTACAACTGAACAACAGAGCTCCCTTCTCCAAATCAGCCTTTCTAGTCAGTTCTTTAGCAATGGCTACCTGCTGTACAGGAAAAGCAAGACTATTAATAAGTAAGTTTTACAAAATAGTTTGCATCTTGCATACTTGTACTATGATACTGATGAGGATTAACAAGAATTTTGGGCCTTCAGGACTGTGCTCCGTATTAGAAAAGGCACAGACCAAACATTATAGTGGATACATAGTGCACATGAGGATAAGCATGAGAAGCAGGGGCACAAGCGTTGATGCTCATGTTCTGTAGACACTGACATACATTTCCAGGAGAGATCTGAACATTTAGATTTCTCTGTAACAATTGTATATAACTAGCTATGGAATTTTAACCATAACTTCATGGACAACAGGAGCAGGACTGCTCTGGATCACAGAAATGGGTTCAGTAGTTGGGTATGAGAGATTTGGCCCTGGAGATCTATTGCTCCCAGTTTCTTTGGTGCCAGTTATGGGAATCTGAAAAACTCAGGAAGCAAGTCAAGCCAACCAAGACTCCCTGCTTGTCTCCCAAAATCAGATGTGTCTTTTTTTTCTCCATATGCATCCTTCTGTACTATGATCTATAGTCCCACTTCAACTGCACTCAGTTATCCATAATGGGCAGCATAAGCATAAATTAGTGTTTTGACTTAAATAACCTTTATGAGAAAAGAATATATATGCACTGACCTACAACGAAAAATAAAGGATGCAACAGCAAAAGCAAAACAAAAACTTTAATAAATTCATCAATCTGTTTCAGGCAGATGTGCAGGTGGTACTGATTTGCTGATGCAAGCTATTGGCTTTCTAGGTCACTGTGTAATGAAGCAGAGTTGATTTCTGCTCCATGCAGAATAGGGTAAGAAAAGGACAGAAAAAACAAGGGTCAAGGCAGGCTAGAAAAGTATAGAAGAAAAACATACAGTAAACAATATAAGTTCAAATTTTTAGTAAATACTAAGTATGATCAGAGCTGCTCCAATTTCTGTTTACAGTAATCATGAAGACGGAATTATTATCTAGAGAACCTTCTGCCCCATTTGGAATCACCAAAAATCATATTGGCTGGTAAACTATTAAAAAAACAAGCTATTAGTGACACAAGGACTGGTAAAAAAAAAAAAAAAAAGTAAAAATCTTCTCACTCCACTTTTCAGTCTGGCTACAGTGTACTTTTATCCTTGAAGCTGCATGACATGCAAACAGCACCTGTCTCTCTTTCAAGCTCCATTAGTCAGGGGACAGTAGCTTTTACATTCAAGAACTGCACCAACCAGCTTTGGGTTCACAGACTATTTTGAAACTGTGTCTGGTTTTATCAGTGTATGTTAAAGGTTCAAGTAGAGAATACGGGGGATGGAACAATCCTTTAACATGCAAGAATGGACAAATACTACACTTGATTTAAATGTTAAGAGAAAGGACACTTCCCTTTATGAAGTTCATAGTAACACTCTCTGGTAAGGCTCTTGATTCCCAGCTGGTCCAGTATGCAGTTATGGGCAAAAGAGGAGCAGGTATTTGCAGGATAAAGAAAAAGTAAGAAGCATCCTAGGCTCTACAACTATAGCCAGAAAAGAAAAGAAGGGAATAATGCATGACACAAAAAACGGTGTCTCTCTTGTGCCTACTACTGCAATTTTGCTTCTAAGCTCACCAGCACTGGACCTGGGCCCAGCCAGGTGCTTTTCCTTCCACGTGTATTGTGGAATTACGTATGGCATGTATCTTGCCTCAAGACATATCATAGTTTTCACCCCTTCCTCCTGAAGGAAAAAAAGTAGGATGTATTTACTGTACCTAAAATGGCAATTGTAGTTTAAAACTGCAAGCTTTTTGAAAGTACTATGAGCATCCTCTAGGAAGAACAGCCAGCACACACAGCTGTCCACTTCTCAAACCTCATTAAGAGGCTGGTTTTGTTACCTCAGGGTTCATGCCTACAGCTAGTGATTCAAAGGCACTTGAAATGTGTTTGAGGCTGCTAGTAAAACACTGGGGATAAAAAGATTTGAAATTTTTTTCCAGGTCTCTCACATTTCCTCTACTCTGCTACCTTCAGACAAGCGCTTTTTTTGTAACTTGAGGAAGAGCTATATGAAACATAAAATACCTAGTTGCACACCAGCCTCTGATATTTACAAGGATCAGCATGCTGTAAGTTAACCTACAGACTGACATCCTCATTGTCCTCACTGTCAGTTCATATTCGCTTCATCAGCTGTTTTTAAAGAGAATGTTTTTTAAAACGAAAGCCCAGAAATACTGTTTGCTTCCTTAATTTTACAAGTTCCCTGCAAGTCTTGTGTGCACTTGCATACACGCTATGCTTGAGACACTATCCAGTCCAGAAGCCTAATTCAGTTCATCCAAACTGGCAATACCTTTTTTTTTTTTTTGCTGTCCACGCTGTAACATGGAATGAAGGGATTAAGTCCTACCCTCTTCCCCAGCCCAGGCTTAAAACCAGCCTCAAGTAAGTTAAGCATCTGAGGGTTACTGCAAGAACTTATTTTCCATTTTAGCTTATCATATCAGAGAGAAATTATCATCATCTTCACTCCGGATCTGAGTCATCTGGTGCAATGCATACATGTACAGTATTTAATTTTTGAGGTTTAAAGATTAAAGAGCAAATCAGACTCACATAGGACTCTGTTTTCTCTAGCAGCAAGACGTTAAGTCTAATCATTTCAAAAGCCTGTCACAAATCTTGTGTTAGAGGTCTAAGTCTGAAGTTGATGAATTGTGTGTGTAACAAACAAGCAATCTGTGAACTATGAGGGGTGACAGGTTGAATAATTGATTTCAAAAAGTAGTGACTTTTTTAGGCTAAGCACCTTTGGCACCTTTGCTTTGACCATTTACATACGACTGCATTTTCTGCTCTCTGTCACTAGCCTAGATCAGGAACCAAATTATGCCGTACGTGGGAAGGAAGTACTTTTCCTAGATGCCATTTCCTGGAAAAGCCAACGGCTGCAATGTTTAACGGAGCGCCTGTCACGCCGGGCTCGCCGTTGTGCCCTCGCCCACCGGCCCGGGGCTTTCACCGCTGTACGGTAGGCCCGGCTCCGCCCCCGTCACACCGTAGCGCAGTTTCGGCGGAGCAGGCGGCAGTTTTGAACGGTTTTTATTCTCCCACTGGAAGAACGTCTTTTTAAAACAACCACTGACCTTCACGCCGCACTGGAGACAATCCCTTAGTTCAGAGCAGCTAAAGTAACGCTGGTTTAGACGAGCTGTCCGAGCACCGCGTCCGGCGCAGCACTGCCGGGTGACAGTCTCCACACTGCCCCGCGGACGCGCATCCCCACTCCGGCCGACCCCAGTCCCGACCCGGTCCCGCAGGGCAGTGCCCACCCCAGCGCCGCCGGCCTTACCCGCAGCTTGTCCGTGGCTCTCAGGGGCCTCGGGTGGATGAAGGGGTTGAGCACGGTGGGCGGAACGAAAGACTGCTGCCTGGGCAGCGGCAGCACCCGCTGCGCCATGCTCCCGCCGAGTGTAGCCACCCCGCGCGACTGCGCATGAGCCGCCGGGTTGCCGCGGTACCCTTGCCATGGCCAGCCCCGCCTCAGGGCAGGTGAGGGCGGGCCGCGCCCCATTCGGCCACAGGCAGCGCCAACGCGGGTGGCCGGAGAGGACGGTGCTGAGGCGGGACCCGCCGGGGGCGACCCCGAAGGAGGGGCGGGGGGTTGCCGCCCGCCGCCATTGCCGAGTGGCTGCGGGAGAGCTAGGTGTTCTTCTTTCCTTTCGTGTCCGTCTCCTGTTAACACCACGACGCTGGCCTCTGAGGCGGTGTGTGTTGCAGCTGCCTTTGTGTAAACACTGACCACTCGGGGTTATCGCGGTCTGCTTAAGGAGAAAAGAGGCAAAGGTAGTCATGGCATACAACTGAAGTAGTTTCTGAGACGGGTGCACTTCCACGGCTACAGGAGGCTGATACAGAGAGTCTGTCTCTGGTTAGGTGAGGTCTAGAGACTCACTGCAGCCTTTCTTGGTGTGCTGGGTTCTGTGGGACCTCTTCTCGCGCTCTGAGAGGACAGCAACTGCCCGAGGGCCGCTGAAGGCCGGAGGCCATGGGGCAGCTTGGGCTGAGGAGCGGTAGGGCACAGTACACTGTTCTGCAGCGCTTTCCGCAGACGCGCGCCCTCGAGCACAAACGCTGCTGCAGCCCAAAAGTAAGTTTCAGCCTGACTGTCTTTAGGAAGCATGGTTTCAGGTGCTCATGGTCATTGGCAGCAACGGTGGGGTGAGTCACACCCCCTCCCCCCGCAGAGAGTACTGCTGGAAGACCACGGGCTCCTGGCCTACTATGATGGTGGTTCAGATGCTTGGTTTTATTACGGTGGTTTTCCCTTTCTAATATCTGCCCTTCACACAAAAATAATGGTACTTTTCAACATCCTGTGTGTTGCTGGACTGTTCGTATTGCTGTAAGAAAATAATTACAAATGCCTCATGGTTCAGTTTGCAGTTTGATGTGACTTACCACAAAGATATAATCAGAACTAATAAAATTTAATTATTATATAGTTATTATTAGTGTTTTGCAACTGCAGGTGCTTAAGTAGTAATCATGGTGACGTATTTGCGCTTACTGAAGTCTGCCTGTAATGGAAGCTTGACAAGTATAGGATTTCCCTTGGCTGGTTTCTAGGGTCTTCCCATAATTGCCAGTCCTTGCAGCCAGCAGTGTACTGTGGAAAACCCGAGAGCTGTGTATGAGCCAGACCAGCACAACTGGTGCAGAAAGTAAGGCTGAGGGGGAACTCCAGAGGGGAACTATCATTTCTATTTCCATCATTCTTGACAGATGATTGTACAAGCTTTTCGTAAAGCCCCATGACTTTCCTATCTGATCCATTCACCACTGGTATTATCTTGAAACAGTTTTTTCCTTATCTGAGCAGAGTCTTTGTCATTGCAATTCATATCCATTCTTGGTGGATGAGAACTCTTCACTTTCCTCTTTGCAGCTACTTTTTGCACTTGTGTAGTGTAATGATCCTCTCAAGCTTTTACTGTACTAAACTTTCTAGTGTTTTCAGGTTTTCTCTCCCAGGTCATAGTTGCTAGATATCTGAGCATTCTTAATTCTCTGGTATTTTTCCAGTGAGTCCATACCTTTCTTGAAGTACCCAAACTGGAAACACTACTCTCTAAGAGAACTGACCAGGGCTACTGAGTGGGCAGGAAGGATTAATTTGTGACTAACACATGATATGTATATATACCTAAATGGTGTCTCCTTCGTCACTAGTGTGACTCTGTGATTCACACTGTGATACATGATAAAACTTAGATACATTTCTGAACAATTACTTGTCATTTATAATGACTACATTTTTCCTTACCACATGGTGGTAGTGATCTTACCTCTAGAACTCAGAAATACCAAATCATCTGGCACTACAAACATGATGATTTTATTATGTAGAAGAATTTTTCTGGTGACTTGTATGTTTGTTAGAAACAATGAGACTGATACTCTTCTAAGGCTGTTCAGCCACAGCACCATCAAAAAAGCTTAACATTATAGGCTTCAAAATACAAATACCCTGCAAAGCCAGGTTTAATATTCAGAATGCATGAGAGGATGCTATCTATGTAGTTTTTTGGCTGAATTGATATCAGTATCTCTATTGACTAATAATTCATTTTTAGTCTGTAAATCTAAAATGAACATTGATCAATGATCCACTAACACAAAACACCACCAAGCTTTTGTGAAACTAATGTCTGGCATCACCTCCATATCTTTCTTTCATCAGAAGGTGCATAGGGTGCTGGAGATAGGCACTGAAGGTACAGTAGCATTATCTAGCTGCTATTTGTTTTCCTAGGTTGAAGCTACAGCTTTAGTTCTGCAGGTCACTTGGGAATATACATGGTTTCCTGAAAGCTTTGCCCTGCATTACCTTGCTTCTGATACCTTAGAAACTGTAAGAAGAGTGGATCTGGACCAGATATAGCTTCCATATAAGCTGAAGGGTAGGAAGGCTCTGCAGAGGGGTCTGCAGACAGGCTGGGTCGATGGGATGCAGCCAGAGGTATGAAGTTCAGCAAGGCAAAGAGTTCCCTGCAATGCTCCAGGCTTGAGGAAGAGTGTCTGGAAAGCTCTTCTGTGGAAAAGGACCTAGGGATGCTGATTGACGGAGCTGAACATAAGCCAGCTTGTGCCCAGGCAGCCAAGAAGGCCAACAGCATCTTGGCCTCTATCAGAAACAGTGTGGCCAGCAGGGCCAGGGCAGTGATCATCCCCCTGTATTCAGCAGTGGTAAGGCTGCACCTTGAATCCTGTGCTTGGGTCTGGGCCCCTCACTACAAGACACTGGGACATCCAGGTGCTTGAGCAGGTCCAGAGAACAGAGCTGGTGAAGAGCTTGGAGAGTAAGCCTGATGAGAAATGGCTGAGGGAACTGAGTTTAATCTGGAGAAAAGAAGGCTCAAGGGGAACCTTATAGCTCTCTACAGCTACCTGAAAGGAGGTTGTAGTGAGGTGAGGGTCAGTTTCCTCTCTCAAGTAACAAGTGATAGGACAAGAAGTAATGGCCTCAAACTGCACCAGGGGAGGTTTAGATTGAATATTAGGGAAAAAGTCTTCACAGAGAGGGTAATCAGGCATTGGAACAGGCTGCCCAAGGAAGTGGTGGAATCACCTGGAAGTAGTCACAAACTGTGAATACATGAGGCTCTCGGTGACATGGTTTAGTGTTGGCTTTGGCAGTCCTGGGGTAATGGTTGGACTTGATCTTAAAGGTCTTTTCCAACCTAGTTGATTCTGTGCTTCTACAAATCTATATTATTGAAACATGAAAACCCAGTAAACATTTCCATAGTGTAAGACAGGGATTCTTCTATAATATAAACAGAACAGCTTTTTTTTTTTTTTTTCTTCCGTGTATGGAGCTTTATAGTTTTTATTATAAATTATATATACAGTTTAAATTGGACTAACATCCTTGCCTCATTATAGCTGCCTTTGGGGACAATTCACTCTGTCTTCCTGGCATTTGTAAATAAGTGCTTCCAACATACCTTATTATAATGGTTTGTTGTGGAAGGAGAAAAATAACTGTTACGGCTGAACCCAGGACATGATTTTAATAAAGCTATAGTAATTTCAAAGTAATTCCAGTATAGATCAATTCTATAAAATATGAGGTAGACAAAATCAGTACTGCATAATATGAAACCCTTGCAAATATCTTTTTGTTTATATCTTTCTTCAGTAATTTCTAATCTGAACCAGAAGCTAAAAGGAGTTGCCCTTTGTAGCACTTACCTATTTAATTATTCTGATTAGGGATGTTGTCTTACGTTTATAAAACGCGCTCACGAAGGCTTTTTTTTTTTTTTGATGCAGAAACTGAAAAGTTTTGCCTTTGCATTGCTCCGTGCTTGCATTTGACAGGAGTACGCCATCTTGTGTCCACAGTCGCGTAATGCTGCTGCACAGCAGCTTTTCCTCCAGGACTAGCCGGAAAAAGACCAACCAAAACTTATTTATGCAAAGTACCGTTCTGATTTACCCGTATTTATGATATTAAATGTGAACTACTTGCGCAAAATGGGTAGGAGACGAGAAGTAGATTGCCAGTATGTTTCCAACTTCAGCTTCTTTGTTTCTTTCCATGCTCCCCTCATGGAACAGTGCTGACTAATGCCTTCCAAGAGGTAGGTCGGGGCACAGCTGGCCGCATGTTCATTCCAGGGACCAGTGCAGCCAAAAAGTGCAATGCTAGTCACATCAAGTGTGCCTTTCTCCGCCTGAGACTGTCTTTCAGAGTTATCCTGATAAGTGGTGTAGTCTCAAAAGTCTTTGTGCTTTGGCCATGCAGCATACAACCTCAGTACCATGCTGTGTAAATGGCACTGTGGCGAGCTGTCATGGGTATTTTGAACTAAAAAGCCATAAACATTTTTGATAGTTGTATATAAAAATCAGAAAGGCATTGTAAGGGGCTTTGAGGAGATACAAGCTTAGCGTTAAGCAGTGTGGACATACTTGTCTCCTTGATGAAGTCTGCAGGGAGAAATGTGGTCTGTTGTGCAGACAATATCAGCTGCAATAGTAACAAAATACTTAGTGTGGAAGAGGAATTAGAATTGCCCTGTACTGTTTCAAGATCTGTACTGATAAAGGACAAACTAAATGACAGACCTTGGGGAAAAAAGATCTGGATATCGGAGGTAACTGAAACAAGCATTACTAAACAGTCTTCAGAAGTAATATCTTTTTAGCATTGAATAAAAAATGCCATCCATGGGAATATTCAATGGGGCTAACACATGGTATAATCTGTTAGGGCTCCATCAATCAATTTCAGTCTGCTGGCTATATAGCGCTTCATATCCCTTAGTAGAATTTATTGTTTTAGTGTGACTTCAAACAAGAACAGCAGTTCTGGACTGTTTATTTCACAGTGCTCAGGTACTTGTGGACCTGGAGGATGTGCTGACTGGCATACATGTATCTATCCAATCAGGTACACACATGTGCAGACATGTATACCCAAACCAAGACACATTTTCTCTTTTCTACTAAGGTAGTTGCAGACATGTGTATGTTAGAGTTTTCATGTAATGTTAAATAGAACTGAAACACCCTTAAAACTAAAGTTTCACCTGGGTATACCTAATTGTTTTCTCTTACAGAAATTCCTTTTTCTGCCTCTTCCCTAAATGACTTTCTGTGATAGTGTTATGTTCCTTAGGCACATAGGGTTCACACAGTGTTTACTTGTTAAGTTTCCAAATGATTTGTTTTTTCTGAGAGTTGTTTCTATCTGTTTTTTGTCAGATGGAAGTTGCTGTCCCCAGTCTGTTAAGTCTGTTAAGTAAAAGAATCCAGCCCATAGCTACAGGTGAAATAGTCCAAGAATAAGACCTAGAATGCTGCACCGAAGAGGGAAACCTCATGCTAATTGTTCCTTGAAGCTTCTGAATTCCTGTCTCTTTGCACTGCTTAATGGACAGAAGGCAAGAAAAATCAGAGGCAGGAACCTAGTAATTTCAGTTAGCAAGTCATACCTAATAATGACTTCCGCTGAGGGAGGCACTTAAATGCTTAGCCTGCATGTTGTTAGTCCCAGTGGAGTAAGCAGGATTTGTGTTTGTTAGATTTTTGGTCCTAGACAGGCAGATAGATTGCTGAGCTAGCTCTATTAACAAATCAGGGAAAAAGAGCATTGGGTCTTGCTGATGCTGAGTGAAAATAAAGGTAGTATTATCTGAGGGAATCTATTGGGAATGTTCCCTTGGAGACTCCTCCTTCCTTACCTGAGCTGGCTGCAGAACTGGACAACTTGGCAAGAATTTCTCTTCTATTTCTCTGGGCAAGTGAGGCTCTAGACTAATGATTGGGGATCTCCAACTCCCAGTGCTCTCAAACTGGCACCTTCCCTGATTATTGAATTCACTTGCAAACAAAAGAAAAAAGTAGATTTACAAGAAAAAAGGAGACTCCAGTGATTTGTGTGAGAAAAAGATATAAAATTAACTGGTTTTTTTTTCCCTTTGAACTGAACCCAGGAGCCTCAGTAAAGTTTACCCTATTTAAAGCATTAATTAGGGAGCTGACTGTACATAAAGATAAAACAGAACTCTTAAGGAAGTCTCCAGGGACTCCAAAAAACCCAGTTTTGTCTACATGAGGCAAAAGAATTTTAATTAGAAGCCACTGAATTGAAGTGGACTGATATGAGCAACAAAAAGAGAATTTATCCCACAATGTATTCAGGGAACATAATTGAATGTTCATTAGCTAAGAGTTATATACTGACTGTTAATGAGCAGAAATGAATATGTATTATTTCTTATTAAGCTGGAAATGTATGGAACTAATTGCATGTAAATATAGTAGCTATAAGGCTATGTTCATTAAGAGTCACTACTAAGAACAGGAAAGAAAGGTGAATTTGTATTCTTTACTGCAGTATTATTTTAAATATTCTGTTAAGTGGTAGTAATACATAGCTTTTCTTAGAAATGGTTATTATGCTGTGCTAGTAGGACTTGGTGATGCCTTCATTTGGATAGGATTTGTGCTTTGTTTATTATAAATTAGGGAAGGCAACATAACCAAGACAGAAGCTCTGAGGTTATTGAAAGACTTGCTTCTCATAATGAGGGTCTCTGTAATTCATGATCATCTGGCACTTGGCTTCTTGATATCATGCTTGATAATAACCTCAGGGGAGAGTTTGGCAAGGTTTCTTTGCTGAAGAATGCCATGTTGTTATTAGGTCGTGACAGAAGAACAGAATTCAGTTGTATTAACACAGTGGATGTGCTGTGGGTGCACTATTTCTATCTGGTAAAGCCTACAGTTATGTGCTAGACTGAGCCTAAGAGGAAACTGACAGTGGGTCGTGGCCACTTGTTTGATGAAGGGATTTAGAGAAACGTGGAAGTGAGCAGGTTGGAGGGGTTCTTTTAAGATCATTTAGTCCAGCCTCCCCTCCTCCCCCTAAAGTGTTATTAAAGGGTGTATGAAGACAGGCAAAGCAGATGGGTGGGATGATGTAGCTAGCCAGAGACATAAGATAAAGTGCAAAATGGAAACCCGGGTGTCCAACGCTGATGCTGACCCTTGCTTTCTCGCATCTTTGGAGTTTTGTGAGATGATGTGTGATGGCTTTGTCTTATTGTTTTATGGCTTTTACCATGATTTCAATAGAAAAGGCAAATAGAGGAAGAGGGAGAAGAAAAAGAGCAGCAATACCTTGAGTGGGTGCAGAACAGCAGGGAAGAAAGAAGTACCACAAAGATGAAGATCCTTTTTTTTTTTTTTTACACAAATAGAGAAATCACAGTGCTAATGGCAGAGCCCCGTAGAAGTCTGATAGCTGCCCAGTGTTGAGTTAGCTGGTTTTCTGCTGGGGCTGCTGGGGAGTTCTGGACCAAGACCTCGTTCTGACTCTGGGAACTTCACTGGGGCCTGCAGACAAAGTTGGACTTAGGCCTGTGATTATTTGTTGCAGATGAAAGCCATCTCTTCTGCATGTCATAAATAAGTGTTTTCATTCTCCTGCTCCCTTTGAAATGGAAGGATATTTTGAGACTGCAGTCAGGGAGGGTTAGCACCCTTGGAGCCATTTGACATCAGCACTGTAGGCAGTGATTTTGTGGGATTTTTATTGCTGTCTTCCTGCTTAAGTGGAAAAAATACCTTCTTTGGTTTGGTTTGAATTTGAGTTATTTTTAATTTTGATATTGAGCCTTTTATGATAAAATTCTTACAGATTATTACACTAACCAGTGGTTCTACCTTTAGTAATCCAAATTTATGCTTATTAATTATATAGTAAACGCTTTTACTACAGGGTTCATTAGAGGCAGCGACAACTGCACGTTTTCTGACGGACTGCAACTTTCTTCCTATTCACAAGAGGGCGATAAATCCCCAGTCATCTTTACCCAGCTATATGAGTTGCATTACTGCAAAATCATATAAAAAGCAGCTTGCTGTCAGATAACTGATATATTTATGCACACTGATCTGTATAAAATATTGTAACTCCTTTTCTCTTGTTTTATGGGAAGTTTATGCTCGACACTGTTCATTTCATGCCACTGTAGAGTCTATTGTCAGTAGAAACTAGATGTGGAAAAGTAATTTAGAATATTCTCCCACACTGCAAGTGCCAGGGTTTTCTTCATGATACACTTATAAGTATAAAATTCAGATGAGTGTAAAGTGCCTCAAATAATGTGATTTTCAGCATACTCTTTGGGAGAATTTCCCGTAGCCTAAAGGTTGTTGTGTATGTTTATTTCTTCCTCATAGTGAAACTCTTTCTTTGGTAATCAGAATTTTCCATTCCTTAACTTTAATCCTTTTCTTCAATTAAAGTATCTTTTCTCTTGATCCTTCCCTTTAAATGCAGTGCTGTTTCCTCTAAACACAAGTCGACTTCAAGCCTTTTTGTGGTGATAATATCAGTATGGGAAACTACCATCAGCACTGTGATTTCTCTATTTGGTCAGACTATTTTGTAATTTATTACTACACCAGATATTTTTAGTTTAATGTTTAGATTTATTCACTTTCTTAGCCATTGTCTCTCTTAAATAGTTTCTGTTTTGCATTTGTAGAGTGTGAGTAATTTCAGGATTTTACATGGCGTAAGGAATAAGGGAATCTGATTCAGTATACTTATTTTGTGTCTCTGTTGATGTTACCTGAGTTCCTTCCAGCTGCTGTGTTTGAAGGAGCTGGATTTCTTCCAGATCTCAAGTTAAATCACCCAGCCCATTTAATTTTTAAGCTGTTAGTATTAGAACAAATTCTTACCAATATATGCTATAGTATGGCCTCTGAAGGATATTTTCTCGCTGTGTCTTAGTTTGAAAAATAAATAAATGCCCAAAGTCTCTAGCAGTGCTCTGAGGCATTTACTCAAGGTGTTAATACAGCATTCAACTGAGTTTTAACAGCCTCAAATGATGTGACTTCCAATATATCCCTTAAATAATAAGACAAGTCCATGACTCTTCAGGTTTTTTTCTACAACCTGAATTGAGGTCTGGGGCTGTCTCAGTCAGCTGAAACAACACCACCTTTATATTGTCTTTCAACAGCTTCCAGTGGCCTTTGGTTGCAGAAATTCAGTCTTGTTGGCTCCTTGCCCAGTCTGTGATTAGCTGAGGCCTGTGGTAGGAGGGAGCTGTTGGAAAGCATGGCTACACTTAGCTTATTTATTTTGATAGTATCTTGCTCGTAACAACCTTCACAATTCACCCTCACCTCATCACTGATGTCTGCAGAAGTAGAGTTGTCCTTGAGCATAGCACCAATTCTCTTGCATTACTGGCAACTGTAATGCAAGCAGGAGCATGAGTGGGCAACAGGCAGAGCTTGGAAGAGATGCAGATTTTATTTTGGAGGAGAAAAGGTTTTTCTGGCTTACTTTGTTTAAGTGCAATTTGATTCTGCCTCATTCCTTTCCTAGTCACCAGTCAAGGCCTGGTGACTGTGGCCTATTTGCTGGTTTTGATAAACAAAAAGCTGTGGGTCTTTCTCTGGTCAGTTCCTCCACTGGGAGCTCCACTTCAAACACAAGCTCCTGCACAGAGATTCCCTTGGCAAGGTCAGGCATTTTGTCTATTTTAGTGAAGACCAAAATTAAACAACAACCCCATGTGATTGTGCCTGTTAGTTTTACCATCAGCTTTCCTCTGGACAGCAGCAGAGTTCTGTTCATGAATGAGTTCCTAACTTGCATGGCAGATGTAGCCCAGGTTCTGCTATGCATCCCAGGGTATGAAAGTCTTAATAGGGCAAATTCAGTTGTAAACATGATATGCCTCATGGTAATGTATAACTCATGTGTTTCCAGCTAAGGAAAACAAACCCTCCTTACCACAACTATGTGCCCTCCAGAACTCCATCCATATGTCAGAAAGATACTTGAGTCATATTTTTGTGATATTATTTAAAGTTTTAAGAACATCACAATAGTAGGAGAGCAAGTGTGCAGACAGGCTAATTCTTTTTATATATTTGCAAAAATAATAATGAGTTGAGAGCAGAAAAACAAGAGCAAATGATGCATTTCCAATGAATTCACTAACTGTACCCAGCTTAATGTATCTGAGGAAGGACAGACATGGGTAGCTATAATTAAGAGGAGGATGAAGGCATGCAATAAGCCTCTTAATCTAGTGCCTGTAGAAAGATGTCCTTCAGTTTTAGATTGTTTTGTTGAAGTCTATGGGTTTCTCACAATGGATAGAATGAGAAAATTAAGTACTTGCTTTAGCAGTAGAAAGCTGAAGATTAAGTGGTATCACAGACTGAACAAAAATGGTGGCACTCCTAGGACACAGCAGGGGTTGTATCAGATCGTGGAGTTCATTTTATGTTGTGTGCTAATGTAAGTCGGGATATGGCCACAGATTGTCCATTCTGTAGTGTTAACAGATAGTTGCTTTGCTCAAACAAGTTTCTGGATTGCTTTTTAAGTGCTAAACACTGAAGCCATCCTAATGCCATTAAGACAGGTGTATCTGCAAGATTGTAAGGAGAACAGCAAAATTCAGATATGAGATCTCAACTAAAGCTAATGTAACCTGCCCTGAACCGCACTGTCTTATCAGGTGCTGCAGATTCATTGATGATGGTGAGAACGCTATGTAATTTTAATACTCTTTGACAGTCAGAGCCCATGAAGGCTGCCGCAGTATCTCTTCTACACAGGTACTCACAGAAAAGGTTGATATGATATAGGGTCCAGCCTAGACTTTTGCTATGAAGCACATAGCAGAGTTGTATTATGAACATTAGATTTCAGGTTAGAAGTAGTACCTATTTTATTTTTACAGGAAAGAGGCAAGAACATGGAACCAGCAACACTCTTCCAATAAAGGAGTGAAGACTAAGAAAATGGCTTGATGTGAGCTGGTGGTTTTCAGGGACCTGCTGCTAGCTGTGAATAAAGAATAAATAATCTGCTTTTTCTGCTGACTGTAGCCAAAGTTGGTGGCAAGCCAAAAGGCAGGGGAACCTCTGAGGAAGTGCATTCATGTAACAGGGAAATTTCAGATGCTGATTACAGGTGCTTTGCCCAAGCACTGGAATGCTTTATTTCAAAGAAGGTTTGAGTCTGGAAATGTTCTTTAGGATTAGAAACACTGCCAAAGCTTTACTCTGCTGAATCGGAGAAGCTTTTGGACACTGATATGTGAGGCAGGCTCAACAGACTGGGACTGAACCTTGAACAGTAAATCATAACCTCTTTTTCTTCTGTGGAATCAGATCACAGATGTGCATGTTAACAAAGGATTATGGAGCTGTAGCTCAGTTCTCATGAAGAGAAATGGTGATTAGTTACAGAGACTTGTGAGCTTCTTCCCAGCAGCAGAGGCACATGGACCCGCAGGGGCTGGGCTTTGGAATTTCAGCCATGCTTCACTGGGCAAATGACTTTGTGCTGGTTTTCCAGTCTGTAGTATGATGTGGTTATCTTACTGAAAGGATTGCAAAGTATAATCAATTGTAAAATGCATTGAAACAGAAAGTGCTATCTCTGTGCAAAGTGGTTTTTATCTTCTGCTGCACACCCAAAGGATTTAATTTTGAGGTGGAGACACATTTCTTAATGCCTGTGATTTGTACCCAAAACAATTGGAAATAATAAAGCCTTGGGTTAGTGGTGTTGGAACCTTGTTCTTATTGAGGTCAGTGGCAATTCTGTCACTGATTTGAGCAGGAAGAGGATCAGACTGCTTTATCAGGAAGCATTAGGTATATATAAAAATTTCCAAAACTAAGGATCTGGGATTTTTGGAAGGCTAGATTATATGGTACCAGCCCTCACTCTGATAGTCCAGTGGTTCAGTATAGACATTTTATGTGAACTAATTACTCAAGGATTTATTAACCTGATGGACGTGTTCAAGGCCAGATTGGATGGAGCTTTGAGGATCCTGGTCTAATGGAATGTGTCCCTGCCTCTGGCAGGGGGTTGGAATTAGGTGAGCTCTAAGTTCCTAACCCAAACAACTACGTGATTCTGTGAATCTGCTAGCTTCATTGCTGTCTACAAACAAAACATGTGGCGTGAAGGAAGGTAAATTGAAAGGATGTGTGACATAAGAGTGGATCATATGAGCCATGAAAGAAGTCACAAATAAATACAGGGTAGCACTGTTGTGGAAATGGAAAAGTGGCAGTAAAAATGAGAGAAACAAGAGAAAGAAAGATAGAACGAAAGAACTCCACAAAAAATCAAACCAAAAAAGACCTTGTGAAGATTTGTGGAGATTTACCTGAACATAAATCTAGTTTAAAATGTATTGATATTTGGGAGATGCCTCTGACAGTTATGAAGTCAAACAAGAAGCATGGCTTTTGCTCTGAAGAATTTCTAAGTGTATAGATCTGCTAACAATTCATATATCAAAGCAGTCACCAAATGGGCTGGTGAGGCAGAGCAACAAATCATTTCCAGGAGTTGCCGTTATCAGATTTAAAAGTAAAGTTAATCTTGGTGTTGCTGCAAAAGTGAATATTAATGTCTGTATTTTAAATAAAATTTGATTTTGATTTTGGTATGGGGGCTTAGAATGCCTTGGAATTGGTCTCAGAAACTAATGCTCTAGCCAAACTCCTCAAGTCCAGAGGAAGGCCATGAGGATGATCAGGGAACTGGAGCACCTCCTGTATGAAGATAGGCTGAGGAAGTTGGGGCTGTTCTGCCTGGAGAAGAGAAGGCTGCGTGGAGACCTCCTAGCAGCCTTCCAGTATCTGAAGGAGGGCTATAGGGATGCTGGGGATGGACTCTTCATTAGGGACTGTAGTGACAGGACAAGGGGTAATGGGTTCAAACAGGGGAGGTTTAGATTGGATATAAGGAAGAAATTCTCTACTGTAAGGGTGGTGAGGCACTGGAATGGGTTTCCCAGGGAGGTTGTGAGTGCTCCATCTCTGGCAGAGTTCAGAGCCAGGTTGGATGAAGCCTTGTGTGGCACGGTTTAGCGTGAGGTGTCCCTGCTTATGGCAGGGGAGTTGGAAGTGGATGATCTCAAGGTCCTTTCCAACCCAAACCATTCTATGATTCTATGTCAGTCTTTCAACATATAAATTACAGGAATCTCAGAAGTTTTCTAAACTATATGTACTGTCTTGTTAAATCACAGTGGGGTGTTTCATCTGACCATTGAAGACCTCTACAGTAAGTAGAGCTAACAGACAGGTGCACAGGTGATTTTCTTATTAAAAATCGGAATGTCCCTCAATTATTTCTGATGTTTTTTCTAAAGGATTTATGCTTCCATATGATGTCATGCCTTTGCATTCATTTCTTATTTTGGAAAGGAAGATCTTTTAATAATGTTTAGCATCAACTTCTCCCAGCCTTGCAGTTTGCTGCTCTGGTAAAAGTGCTGTACTTCTGCAAAAGCTCATAATGTGCTATATGAAATGTCAAGAATGATAAAGCAAAACAAAGAACTCAAGGAAAATATGCTGCCATGAATAGCTGAAATCTATTGAACCACTGCTTTATTATACTTAAATTTCAATAAACACTCTTCTTAAGAGCTTGTGTTTCAATAGGGAGGGAAATGTGTTTTCTATGTAAATAGCAGTGTTTGCCTTTTCTTTAAAAACAGTATTCTCACCACAGTGGTAAATCCTACAAACAAGCTAAGGCACAGTTTAGGCCATGAGATTTGGAATCAAGTCACTGAAACCTCACTTTGTGCTTGCTCTTTGTGGCTATAGAGCAAAAATTTCTCAGAGAACTGATTTTCACAATGTCTTTAGTGTGTTAAAGTTTTGAAAGTGGGAGGATGGAAACAGCCCAAACCTTCCAAATGGTGCTAATAAGCTCATTTTGTCTCTTCCTTTCTTTATTTCTTGCTCCAGATTTTATAGCTTCAGTCTTTACAGATACTGTATGGCACAAGATTTATTTCTAAGTGCTTATCACTCCTTAGTAGAAAGCATTTATGTTTTTCCATAAGAATGCTTTCTGTTCACCTCTTCCTTGGTAGTATTTTTATCTACTTTACCCTGAAGTATCACTTAGAACAAAGCTTAGAGGTTGGGAAGGGTTAGTGTAACTAATGCATCAAAGTTGGGAAGGATTAGTGTAACGAATACATCAAAGTTGGATGCTGGAGGTGTTAATGCTTTACTGCCAGTTGCTTTTCAGAACTATCTGTCTCTGATGTCAGAGGACTTCCTTTCCTAAATGCAAGGCCAGCATTGCACTGTCCTTGTCTGAAGGCTTCTTCAGTAACTCTACTAACTCTCCAGGTCACCTGTTTTAATTTCCCAAGAAATCAGGCTGAGCCTTGAAAGTTTGAAAATGTATCCGAGGTTGTTTTTACAAATATTTACAAATATAGCTGCTTTTCCCTGGTGGTCAGTTCAACGTGCTTCGTTTGCAAGTGTCAAGGGCCAATTTAGGAACTGGGAGGGAGGCAAGTAAAAAGGGTAGAGTATAACAGGCTCAGTTTGTGACTCTGTCCCTCACAGAAATATTACTTGAAATAATATTTTCAAAATGAGAGGCAGTCTCCAGTTTTATATTCTGCTTTATGCTTTTGTTCTACTCTTGTTCATGTAACATCTGAGAGCTTTTGTGTAGTTTTTCAGGTGGCACAGTGTCGTGGTTTAAACACAGCCACACAGCCAGACCACCCACTCAACCGTCCCCCCCCCCCTTCTTGCCCTCCCGTCTTTCCTCCCCGCTCCCAGAGGGGTGGGGAGAGGAGAACCGAAGGGGTACAACTCCCACGGGTTCAGGTAACAACATTCCAGTAACTCAGGTATAACACAGATCACTATCGCTATCACCAATAATAATAACGATAAGAAAAACAAGGGAAGAGGGTACGATACCACCCGCCGAAAACGAGCCCGACCAGGAAGTTCCCTCTCCTTCCGGGTAACTCCCAGTTACCCCCTGGGCATGACGTGCTATGGTATGGAATACCTCTTTGGTCAGTTTGAGTTCTGTCCCTCCTTTCTCCCGGCCCCCCCTCCTCCCCAGCAGAGTATGAGGCTCACAAAGTCCTTGGTCAGGGCAAACATTGCTCAACAACAACCAAAAACATCGGCCTCATCAGCCTTGTTCCCAGGTTAAGTCAAAACAGCAGCTACTAAACAGAAGCAAAACTGACTGCAACTGCTGAACCCAGGAGACACAGCTGTTACCTGTCATGCAGAGCTTTCTTTTTTTCTCCTCCTTCTTTCCAAAAAAGAGCATTGTAAGGGATGGTGATGATGATAATGATGATGTTACCTGTATTACATTGAGTGCTGTGATGATTGCTTAGTTTTGCATGGACTAGAAGAAGGCTAGAGTTGCAGTGTTCTTAAGTCTGCTGGTATTTTATTCGGTGAGGTTGGATCAGTTCTCAAACTGGTTTGGGACATTTGATTCACTGTGGCTAAAACTGAAAGTCATGATGCTTATCCGTGAAAGCAAAGTTGCTTGCTTTTACAGAGACCTAAGGCACATCTTCCTTGGAGATAATTTTATAGAAAGAAAGTAGTTTAATGAAGGAAGAATGGAAGCATGAGAAAATCCTTTAGTCTTTTTTTCTTGAGATTTTGTCTTCTGTTCTCTATTTCGAAAATTCTGTCTTCACATGAGTAAGTTGACTTGTATGTCAGTATGGTTGGATAGCTTAAACTGCAGATGCTGTGTCAGCATAGGTAATCACAAAGTTTGTGCTAACTTTAAATGCTTCTGAGGGGAGAATAAAATATTTAAGGAAATTTGAGATAAAAGGCCATGGATTTAAGCACGTGCAGTTGTGTAACAGCATTCCAGCTTGTTGTACTTCACCAAAGATTAAAAACAACGCAAGGAATTACCAGTGTCCTGTGACACAGTGGTCTAATCACATGCCACTGAACAGATCCTTAGTACAGCTGGGTTGAAGTTTTACTGAAATAAGGGAATGCTAATTGCTATGTCGGGCTACAGTGTTGCATGCTGGGTTGATTGTCTTATCCAATTGTGAATGTCTCCCATAATAAGGTAGAGCAGAATGCCACATCTGTGGTAGTTCCTATCGTGTTTTCTAGAGGAAAGTTCAATAAATAATTGTACAATTTCTATCAGTAACTCTGAATGGTACTTGACTTTCTCTTTCTGAAAGAGAGACTGTATTTTCTTGTTCCCACACAGTCTGCAAAGGCAGTCATGGTACCAGCAAGATTCTTCAGTGCTGCTGAACTGGGACGCTGCTGGCTTTTGGGCTAGCACTTGTAGTTTACCACTAGTTGCCCATAATTGCACCAAAATTAAGAAGCACCATAATTATGAGCAGTATGGCCATGCTTTCTTCCACCCTGCCCTGCCTGTTGCTCACTGTATGAGTCTGACGTGGATGGATTAGCAGATGCCTGTGGTTGCTCTGCAGTTCTACAGAAAAGGCGGTATTTTGGACCTGGTGCCTCTTCCTGTAGCAGCCCAGACTACTCAGTCCCCAGAGGTGCCCCATAGATGAATTAACTCATGTTTATAATGTGCCTTAATATAGAAGGTGGTGGTGTTCCTTATGGCTCTTGAACTACTCCTTAGTATAGAGATGCAAGACTAATAGGTTTTATTTACAAAAAAATATATGAGCTGAGAAACATGATGCTATTGTCTGAATTCCAATGAGTTTTCCCCTGTGGTTTCGTGTTGCCATCCAGCTGACTTTTAAAAACATGTGACTTTTTTTTTTTTAATTTTTTTTTTAGAATGGTGGTTGCCTGATGTTAAAATATTTAGTTTTATTCTCATTTCATTTCTAATTGCATACAGAGCAGCTTTGATTGAAAATATTTAGACCGATGAAACCTATGTCGGCAGGTTGTATTTGTATTTGTGCTCACCCCTTCAGGAAGTTGCTTGTCTGTCTCTGTTGCTTGGCTATAGTGCACTCAATGAAAACAGCTTTCTGTTTTTGTTTTTTCAAGTAAATCTGGTGTAAAGACTTTGGAAAAAAAAATGCTTCCCAAATAATTATAAGGGGAGGAAGTGTAAATCAATTTTTTTGTAAGCTGTATTATTTTTCATGCATTGTTTTGCTTTGTGTCAGAAGCCTTGGAAGTTTAGAAGTAGGTTCTGCTGTTGGAAAATGATGTCACTGATACAATGAACATGGATTAATATGGAGTAATTGACAGTGCATCTTTAAAGTTATTTTATTTCACTACAATTCCACTACACTACCAGGAGCATGGCAAACAGGGCGGGTTGATGCAGTTTGTGTGGCAGTTTGTACAGGCAGGCAAGAGGGATGGTGAGCACTTGCCATATGACCAGGGCCCGGTCTGGGAGCTCTGCTCTGGGTGTCCCAATGGTGGCCAGCGTAGACACCCAGACAGAGCAGATGAGAGGGGAGGCTGCAGTGCAGAGCTTGGGGTGTAGAGAGTGCCTGCACTGGTCTGGTGAGGGCAAGGTGCAGAATGGGCAGGGCTGCACTCGGTGCTCCCTGGTGAAGGTCCTGCTACAGGAGATGGCTGAGCTGTGGGATGTAGTCAATAGGCTGCGAGATGTCAGGGAAGCTGAGAGAAAGCAGGAATGCTTGCTTCAGGCCCAAACTGCACAGGGGCCTCAAATTTCCCCTCTGGAAGGAGGGAGGAATGAGACCGCTAACCCAGGAAGCTGTCAATTAGTAACAAAAAAAAAAAAAACCGAACAGCAAAAAAAGGAGGCAGCGGACAGT
>NDXB01007513.1:178383-207174 GCA_002631895.1 Agapornis roseicollis | reverse complement strand
GGGAGGGGGGGCGGAAGGGAAGGGGGGAGGGAACGACGGACGTGCGGCGCGGAGGGGAACGGGAACGGGGCCGGGAACGGGGCCGGGAACGGGGCCGGGAACGGGGCCGGGAACGGGGCCGGGAACGGGGCCGAGCGGGGGCGCGGCGTCACGGGCGGTGGGGCCGGCGGTGGTTGCTGCGCGCCGATTCCTTCCGGCTCTGCCGCGGCTCTGGGACCCTCCGGCCGCCCTTGGACAGGGCGCGGAGGTGTAGGCTGGGCCTTCGGCCTGTACCTGCCCTCTGCCGACGAGGCCCCGTGCGACGCTGCTGGTCGGACTCGGGGGCGGCCTGGGGCCGCCTGAAGTTCCGCGTGGAGAGCGGGGCGTGCGAAGTGGTGAAGCGGGGCCGCTGCTGGTGACACCCCTGCCTAGACAAGAGTCTACCTGAGACGTGGTTTAGTGTGCGTGTGTGTGTGCTAGAAAACACTAGAGCCACGGTGTAAGGAAATTCACTCCTGTTTCGCTGCAGACACACAGCCTGATACAATTTCTGTTTTAATTACTATTATTTAACTTTGTACATTCTGACTGTTGCTGATCTTGCGTGGTAAGACTCTTTCTCCTTACTGTTGTAGGTTATAATAATAAATTCCTTTAGATTGTTTTCATATTTTCGTGACGAAAATGGTGCAAGTCAGGTTCCTTTTTTATATACTGAAATGTTTCTTATGTGCATTATTAGAATTCAAGTTCTCGGATATAAACAGATCTACTCCATGGATACGTACAGCGCATCTGATACGCCTGTATGTGACTGATACGTGAATGAGATTTGTGTTGTCATTCCTTTATCTATAGGAGTAGGTCATGACATCCAGTGGCTGGCAAGATACTGACTTTTTCTCAGAGTTTAAGGATGTTCCCTATGATTCACTTCTAGGCTCTCTCTTGCCCATGTATTACAAAGTTGCTTAAAAAATTGCCTTGCAAACCTCATGAAGTTCAGCAGGTCAAGGATTGCACGTGGGTGGGGGCAATCCTAAACACAACTACAGACTAGGAGACTGGATTGAGAGGAGCTCTGAGGAGAATGAGTTGGGGGTGTTGGTCAGTGAGAAGCTCAACATGAGCCAGCAGTGTGTGCTTGCAGTCCAGAAACCAACCGTGTGCTGGGCTGCAGCATGAGCAGCAGATTGACGGAGGTGATCTTGTCACTGTACTCTGCCCTGGGGAGACCCTCCTGCATCATCCAGCTCTGGGGCCCCACCACAAGAGGGACATGGAGCTGTTGGAGTGAGTCCAGAGAAGGCCACAAAGATGCTCTGAAGGCTGGAGCAGCTTTGCTCTGGACACAGGCTGAGAGAGCTGGGCTGGTTCAGCCTGGAGAAGAAAAAGTCTCTGGGGAAACCTTACAAGTCTTCCAGTACCTAAAGGGGGCTGCAAAGGAATCTGGAGAGGGACTTTTTACAAGGGCCTGTAGTGAAAGGAGAAGGGGGAATGGCTTTAACCTGGCAGAGGGGAGACTGAGATTAGATATAAGGAAAAAAATTATTCACTATGGGGATGCTGAGGCACTGGCACAGGGTGCCCAGAGAAGCTGTGCCTGCTCCACTCCAGGCAGTGTTCAAGGCCAAGTTGGACACAGGGGTTTGGAGCAACCTGCTCTAGTGAAAGGCGCTTGCCTGTGGCAGGGGTTTGGGACAGGATGAGCTCAAAGATCCCTTCCAACCCAAACCAATCTGATTTTATGATTTCTTGGCTGTTCAACTGAGGAAGTTTTGTAGGTACAAAATAATCTGTAAATTCTGTAGCAAGTGTGCTGTTTGACAAGCTAAATTAAAAGCTGGGGGCTGTTCTAGATGGCAGGAAGAAAGTGATCCTCAGAGCTTTCTTGGACTTAGTTCCCTTTTTGTGGTTGGGGGTGGAGGGAATGAAAACCAAACAAAACCGAAACCAACTGTGCAGTTTGTGTGTGGTGTACACAGAGAGGAGGAGTGAAGCAATGGCAGTGGGTGAGGGTAACAGTTGGTGCTGGTTTGTAGAGCAGGGTATGGAGGCATTGTCAGAGGTCTCTGTAAATGATGTTTACTGCCCTTTTGGAACCAGACTTAACTCTAATTGAACAATTAAATGGTTAGGTTTGTTTTTCTGCTAGTTTAAATATGGAAGCAAAGCTGTGGCATGCCAGCTGCTGCATTGGGTGTGTTTTAAGGCATTCTGTTGTACACGCATGTATATGCTTCCAACAATAACTTTTTTTTTTTTTTTTTTTTTTTTTTTTTTTTTTTTTTTTTAAATACTAGATCAGGCCCTGTCTGTGACAGTTATTTCAGCAACTAGAAAATTCAATGTCTGTGTCCCACAGGCTCTTCTCTGTATTTAAAATCAGTTAAAAGGTGGAACAGAGATCCATGCAATGCTCTCATTTCTTGGAAAACAATATATAGCCTTACCACAAAAGCAAAACTGTGAAGTACTATATATAGGACAGTATCTAGTTTTAACTAGATTTCATTACTCAGAAAAGCACTTAAAACTTCTTAATTTTGAACCAAAATGATGTGAACTCACATTTCAGTTGTATGAACATTTATTTATTCAGCTTGAGTAGTGGAATCTAAGGGCTTTAGGTTTAAATACTCTCCTATCTGCTTTTTTAAAAACAGTAATCTCTTATGTATGAAAGTTCTGTTTAAGACACTGCCATAAGACCCACTATATGGATATTATGTTTTGCTTTCAGACCTGGCATATAGTGTACTCTGGACAAAAGGTATCAGTGTAACTTTACATTCATCAAAGCAAGCTAAAATGGGACAGGGAAAGAAGAGTGCATGATTCTCCTCCAAGCAGGATACCTCTTTAGGGGTTTTTTGCCACAGTTGTCTGTATTAGAGATTATACGCTTGTAAAGAAATCTGACAAAATTATACCTACCTTATACTACTGTACTAATGTAAGTTTTCTGTATAGATCTTGACTAAATCTGTGTATGTTTGTGTCAGGGGTTACTCTGGAGATACCACTGCAGGAAATTCTTACAGCGTTCTGCTATTCTGATGAGAAAAGTATCTTAGGTGTTCATACCAGTTTGGAAAATCTTTCTTAGTAAACTGGTGTCAAAATGCAAAGCACAAAACCCCCAGAAAACTGCTATAATTGTGAGGGAATTAAGATAGCGTAGGTGGTTGTATTCTTGCTCCCAGTTTTTAATTGTACTTTGTGGATGACCCTTTCAATGCTGTAGATAAGAGATATGAGGAACACATACTTTCTTTCCATGTGTCAGCTGGGATTTGAGGTCCATGTGAATGTTGTGCCAGTGTGCTTAAATGTGTTGATGGAGTAGAGGTAGGAGATTGCTTTTGTGGGCTGCAGCATTTGAACAAGTAAGTTACTCATCTGCGAGCTGGTAACACTTCATCTACATGCGCTTCATGTGTGGCAGGTGAGGCTGAGTTCATTTTACCTCTGTGATTTGCCTCATATTTATCATAGGTATGTGCCTGAGAAGTACTATGGATGAGCTGGTGTGCTGTGCCTTTTACCTTCATGGCAGCTTGCGTATGTACATGTCCCCTCAGCTTGGAGTACAGTTGCTGCTATTACTTATGATCATGTTTGATGTTAATGTTAGTAGTAAAGAGAAGGGCCTTGCCTGATTTGTAGAGATGCCAGCAACTGAAGGGGAAAAAAGAAAACCAAGAGATTTCTGGAAGAAAAAGTACTATTTCAAGCAGCTGTACAAGAGGTCCTTTCTGACATGCAGCTAGGGACAAGTGCAGAACTGTGCGCTTGCCACTTTATGGGGCTTCTTCTTTAAATTGGTATCAGTAGCAAATAGTTGTTGGACTTTATTCAGAAATAGACAGTGGATATTTGTTTAAACGGGGAAAACCTACTTTGAAGGCTAGGCTGCTTTATGAGAATGGTGTTTTTGTTGTTTGGGTGGTGCAGGTTGATGGGTATGGAACTTGGAAACCTCGTTACAAAACTGCTCTCTGAGGAGGGCCTTGTAAGATTCTTCACCAGTGTTAGGTGTTTACTTACTGACTAGACTATAATGGGCAGACTTGAGAAAACAGAGTGGGTGAAGAAACCCTACGCCTACATTAACATTGAATTTAGCAGCGTAATTTAAAACAGGATAAGGAAGGCTTCATCAGAACTGAACTTACAACTTTTAAAAATATGTATTATTATGGAAGTTATTTGTATGAAGCATATATATATATAACTAAACTCAGATCCTGCTGATACTTTACTTGTGCTTTTAATAATTCAAAGGGCCACATGATACAATGAAATGGTTTCAGTGTGAGCTACTGATTAAATAAGAATGTTACGGGATTCAAGGTGCTAGCCAGGCAGCGCAGCAACTGTTTATTTCCAAATGCTGATTTTCTAAACTGTTACAACTCTTGGAGAGATGAAGAAAGAAAGCAAATAACTACTGAAAGGTAACATAAAATTGATGTATGTATATGAGGAAGTCCTGATGGCAGAAGGATTACTCCACAGCATCCAGTCACTTTACCACCTGTAACATCCACGTATTCACCTACATGTTACTATCAGCAATGAATACATACTGAAAATCTGTATTTCTGCAATATTCTGTAAACTGAGTATGCAAAAGGATAGATGCATTGCATAAATGGCAAAGAAAAATGGAATGAAGTGCTAATCACCATGTAAATCCCCTCAAGCAGTGCCTTGGTGATGTCCTGAACACTGTTAGCTGCTGTAGTGGGTTGGGCTGTTTTGTGCCTCTAGCATTTTTGTTCCCATCTTCTCTTGCTTCAGCACTCAAGCAGTTTTTTGCCATTGGAAATCTGGTTTTTAAAACCTAGAATGAGAACAAAAGAACAGAGAATAAAGAAGTAGCTGTCAATTACCTTTCCATGTTATTACTTTGATCAGCAGAGAAGCCCTGAGTGATTGTTAAGAGGCTGAATTCAGTGGCTGAGCTATTCTCCCTTCAGTATGCCTGTGTAACATATTAAATTTTTTTGGGGCATTGTTAATCCACTTAAGAATATTGTTAAGTTCTTCTGTGATTATTTGTTTATTCGGTAGGTGTTACACAGAGAGGAGTAACTGTTTTGAGGACAAGAATAATTAACTTTGTATGTACCTCATGGGACAACTAAAATAGGAAGACAAGTAAAAGCATGTCTTTTTCTAAATGTGAAATGCAGAGTGTTTACACTGTATCAGGACAAGGAGGATGTTATCAAATGTGGAAATGTAAGGTTTCCTGATTTGGGAAGTAATATTTAAGAACATAGGTATCTGAAAAGATTATGGATGAGACAGGTGCTTATCATGTACCACATACCACATATCCACACATAGCATAGTGTACACAATGAGGGGGTATAATGTGTTAAGATAAAGAATGGAAACCAAGGCTTTACAGTTGCTGCAGTCATTGCAGACAGAGGGTGTTCTCCCTTGCTTTCATATTTGCCTAGGAGCAATGCAGTAGCAGTGAGCCACTCCTGAGAAAATATCGTAGTTTTCTAATTACTGGATACATCTGGTAGCATCTTCTTTTCCTGGGACCATTTATATCTCATGAGTAAAGAAACATCTTCTGCTTGGGTTATCTCCTAAGCTGTATGAGCATGGGGACAGATGAGCACAATTGCCTGTGTGGAGCAGGGGCACTGACACAGCAGACTGGTGAATCCGTGTAAACCAGCACTTAGGCAAGTGTGTTTTGGGAAGCTGGAAGAGCATCCAGTTACTCATTTTAGATCACGAATATGATGTGTTTGTTTTGTCTCTGGCCTGTTTGCTGTCCTGCAATTAAAAACTTGACCTCTAATCTGTTGTAATTCTTTCCCTTTATTTTGCTGTTAAGCTTATATAGGCTTGTAAAGGCAAGGATCACCGGGGAGGGCAAAAGAGTACATTTGGTTTGTTGAATCCAAATAAGGTCCTGTGTATTTGGTGCTCTTTGGGGCACATTTCTTTCCTACAGTGCTTTGAGGACAGACAGTGCCAGTAAACATTGAGTTTTCAGACAGAGGTTGTCTGCGAAGAGCAGACAGGTGAAAGGTGCCTTGTGGTTCTGAGTAAAACCATTGAACAGTGGTCACATGTGACATTTTGGCTGGGGAAGTAAAATAACACCATGTTAACATAACACGTGTTCTTGTTGACGGATACATTTGAAATGGAGTAGTAAAAGAGGTCACTGTACTGATACGATACCAGGGGTTGATTCCTGTGCTTATAAAGTGTATCATTTTCATTGGTGATCTGGAGGAAAGCTGCTTTCACCTTCTGGGTGTTCTTTTCTATCTCCTCATGAATGATTTCTCCCATCAGAGATGCATATTTCATGTTTTCTAACCTCTTTACTTTCTTCATGGCCCTGTCTCTTGGAAAACAGGCTGGATTTGGGGTTGTTTTTTTTTTCCACATGGCTGTTAAGAAATACTATGTATGTAGTGGAAAATTTCCTAGAAAACATTATTCTTGATACCCTTACTCTAGGGAAAGCTTTCAGGTGCTTTGTTCTCTCTGTTAACTTCTGCTGGAAGTGGGTATTTGCTAGCAGTGATCAATCATGTCATTACTATCAAGTGTACAAGGATCTATATAGTGTATAGAAAGCTGAACCTACATAGCTTCAGTTTAAAACCAATTCTTAAATGAGTGCTGTTGTCCCTCTAACCATTTCTGGCATGTTGGTTTATTCTGTATGGATAAAGATGTTAAGGTTGGGGGTTTATTAAGGAATACTGAAATTTGCTCTTGTTCAGCTACAGCCAAGAGTCTCATGGCAGTAATCACTTATCACAGGTTTTATAACTGTAAGTTCTGAATCTGTTCTATCATTTTTGAGGATAAAAGACTTGGAAAAAATCAGATGTTGTTTTTGAGACTGTATACATGAAGAGTGAACAGTTTGAAGTCCGGATGCTCAGTTTGTGTTTTCACTTCCATAAGCTTAAAACAGTTTAGTCATTAACAGTTTAATAATTAATGAAATATAAAATGCTGCACTTGAAATTAATGTGAGATTTGCTTCAGGTTTCGTAGTATTCTTAAGAATTGTTAGAAACCAGAAGAATCCTTCAAAAGAACAATTAATTCAGGTCTTTCAAAATCTGACTGCTTTTATTCTTGTCTTCCACCAGAAGAAAAAGCCTAAGGCATTTATTTATTAGTAAATATTATAATATTTAGGATATTGACAGGACTTTCATTTACATGGTAACAACTGTGACTTTGGAAGGAATTTAAAATGATCTTTCTCACTATTATTATGACAATTCTGGCATCTTTTGTGATTGAAGAAAATAAAATTCCAGTTGACAGAGCTATTACTGTAACAGTTGTTATGACATCTTTTGTAGTTGAAGGAAAATAAAACTGCAGTTGACAGAGCAATAAAATGTTTTGATAGCCTTGTTTTTAAAGTATGTATTATGCAAATATTGCAGAAGGGATGTGTCTCTTTAAGAATCTAAAATCCTGAGAACAAAGGAAAAATAAAAATCAGGCTATTTTTCCTAGTTAAAAACCCATAAAGCTAGAATAGGTTCTAAATTTGTAAATATCAAAGTATGTAATAGATTGCTAATTATATGTTGTTTTTAATTTAGTAAAGATAACACTAGAATTTTAGAATTGAGGGGGGTTTTGGTCAAGTATTTGTAGCTTGTTTGTCAGCAGGTAACACTTTTGAGTGCTCTAAGAGTACCATTCCTTTAAAATAAAGGGAAAGTCCTGTTGGTATTTTGTAGAGTACAGCTATGAACTGAATGGCAAAAACAGTATTTTCAGTAATTATTCCTATGTGGAGTAAGGTTATATATATGATTCAACTTAAGAATAATAATTTATTTTCTTTCATTCAACTTCCATGATATGTTGCTGCCCTTTATTCAGAGTGAAACATAGAATCACAGAATAGTTAGGGTTGGAAAGGACCTTAAGATCATCTAGTTCCAACCCCCTGCCATGGGCAGGGACACATGTGATCTTTAGTAGTGGTAGAAGTTTACTTCGGACGTTCGAGGACTGGCTTTGTTGTACTTTGAATTTTTATGTCACTACTAGGTCAGTGCAGTGCTCAGTCCTGTCGGACAGCATCCATGAAGACATAAAACAGAAAACTAATAATGTAGTTTTTTACTATGGTAATATTGTGGTGAAAAGTGTAGTGTGAATTTCTCTTTGTTTAATATACCTGTTAACAGCAGCCCAGAGCTCCCTTGGTTATGTTTACTGGAAGTACTAGCATTTGGTGTAGTATGCAGTGGATTTGCCTGCTCACCAAGTTGTTCCGTTTTGGAGGAGGAGGTGGTGATGATTGTTGTTTCTTCTTAACAGCCGTGTGTTCAGAGGCACCTGTGCATGAGGAGAAGTTTGTTCTATGGCCTCGGAGCTGGGTGCCAGGGAGGATGGCAGCTGCTCAGAGCTGGCAAAACCCCTCTATCTGCAGTATCTGGAGAAGGCTCTGCGACTGGATCAGTTTTTACGACAGACCTCTGCCATCTTTAACAGGAGTATATCCAGGTACCTAGACGTTTTCCATTTTCCCTTGCGAATACTATGAAAAGGCCAACATTTTTATGATACGGTTTCCAGACAACATCATATTAAGGATCTAGTACTGACTTGTTCGTTATAAACTCTTCTTCAGTGATTTTGGACTGTACTTCTCTTAGCTTATGCTGATAATGCAGTGTTTTGCCAGCTTGTGTACAAATTAGCATGATGTTTCAAAGCTCTTTTTTTTAGTTGAGTGGTTGAAACTTTTTTTTTGACTGCAAAATGTAGTATGGAGAAGCACAAAGTTGATTTTTTTAAGGACATGGCCTGTAGCCATAGGTGAAATACAAATATTGTTATCAGGTGTAGAATTTATGTGTAGGTAACTTGTAGCAATGAGAAATGAGTCATCAGGATATGTTTCTGTCCCAAGACAATTTATGTTTAATTCATCAGTATTTTGGAACTGTAGAGTTCACACTTCTCAAAGTAGGTACCTAGCTAAAGACTGAAGGTGCGGGTTAGTAATGTAGTCAGGTTGGTCTGATGATTAACTACTGCTGAAGGGTTAACAGAAAATTACTACTAGCAATGTTTCCAATGTATGAAACCAGATCTGAAGCTGCCTCCATTCTCAAACCTTTAGAAAAATGGCCACATGTAAGAAAGTTGCATGGGCACCTCTTTTGAGTATTTTTCTTTCATTGTCACCATACTGTCTATGTTCTTGCAGTGATGAAAGTGAAGATGGATTGGATGACAATCCTTTGCTGCCTCAGTCTGGGGATCCTATGATGCAAGTTAAGGAAGAGCCTTCAAACTCTTTGCTTGGGGAGTCTTCTGGAGCAGGGAATTCTGGGTTGCTGAACACACATTCCCTGAATGGAGTGCTTCAGCCAGGTATGCATGCACTAGGTTGAGTCTCTGCTTTCCTTAGGATAAGTTTGGAAAAACATTAAGCATTGTTTCTTATCATAGAATCATAGAATAGTTAGGGTTGGAAAGGACCTTAAGATCATCTAGTTCCACCCCCCCTGCCATGGGCAGGGACACCTCACACTAAACCGTGCTACGCAAGACTTCGTCCAACCTGGCCTTGGACACTGCCAGGGATGGAGCACTCACAACCTCCCTGGGCAACCCATTCCAGTGCCTTACCACCCTAACAGAAATCCAATATCCAATATATCCAATCTAAACCTCCCCTGTTTGAACCCGTTACCCCTTGTCCTGTCACTACAATCCCTAATCAAGAGTCCCTCCCCAGCATCCCTAAAGGCCCCCTCACATTCTTAACAACTTTATTTTTTCTCTAAACAGAACTGAAGTCTGAGAAAGGAAGCTTGTATAACTTTTCCAAACTGAAGAAAAGCAGAAAGTGGCTGAAGGTAAGAGTAGTACTGGAGAGAAATGCTGCTGTTACAAGATCTGTGAGTAGAGTTCCGGTCAACACGCTGTAGACAGTGATAAGTAATTCCATTTTGTCATTTGATGTAGTTCACGGTGTAGAAACACGTAAGCAAGGAAAGAGCAGCAAGAATATACATTGAGCTCTAGTCAGTACATTATCACAAATTAATTTTTCAGATCCAGCAAGTTTGTTCTTATCTTAGTAGTCCATCTGATTTTATTTTAAATGTCCTACTGAGACCTCAAAAAGCTAGACTAATGTGCTTTAAGAGCTGCCCTAACCCACGTGATGCAAGTTAATTGATGCAAAATCTCACACTGAAGGAGTCATAAGCTTATAAAGAGATGTGGTAATATTTTGTGTTGCTGAAAAGGGGGATTCAAATGAATTCTCTAGACTTGTTCTATATTCGCTGCTTGTTTGCTGCTCTGTTTGGAGGTAACTGGAGTTAGTCTCTGTTGCTAAGATCAAAGGAATGGGGATTTAGGTTTCTTTTTGGAGGCTTTGTATTTTTTAACATTAAGAAAAAAACACTTCCCAAAGCAAAAAATGCATTCTACAGAGGCTTCTTATCTTGGAAATTGAAAATAAGAAGAGTATGCAACAGTTGATAATAAATATCATAATGGATTTTGGGTAGAGCAAAATAGAGTTACAGTCTCTGTAGATTCGAGGCTTTCATTTTCATTGTGTAGCAAAATGGAGAGTAGGCATTTCAATATGGGTAAGCAGCAGCATTTGATTTCACAGTGTGTATGCACTCAGAAACTTGAAGTAATATTAGCACACTGTCCAAAGTAAAATGATCTATTACGAAATATGTTAAACGGACCTTGGGACTTGGCTGAATATTTGTGTCTAAGATTAACTCAGTGCAAGGTCCAAATGAGGATGGAAGGAGAGTGTGGAATGGTGGCTTTATGCCATCCGTGCTTTTTCGCTGTACTGTAGCCTTCTTTATTTAGCAAAAGCAGGTTGCCAAGAGATCAGACAAAAGCCAAACCTGCTGCAACTAATGCAGGAGAGAAGTTGTAGAGTAGCAGGACAAGGTACAAATGGTGTAGGAAAGCACCTGGAGCTGTGCGTCACAAAATGCCCTTATTGCTATCATGACTTTCCTCACTGCTGCTTTTCTAAAACCACAAAGTAGACTCTACAATCATGCAACTGTCACCAAAATAACAGAAAACTCCCCACAGATCAGAAAATGTGTATTGGATTTGCAACTACACGGGGTTGTACCTCAGAAAACTCTTTTCCATTTGAGGTGTTTCTGATGGAAGACACTTTGTAAATGCTAAATGTTGTTGGGCCAGACCCATAGCCCTTTATTAGGTAAAGGCTCAATAGTGCTTAACCTAAATAAACAATTCACTATAGGGACTTGTGATTATTAAATTAGTTTCTGTTTATTCTTGTTAGAGTATTCTTTTGAGTGATGACTCCAGTGACACAGATTCACTGAGTGATGAGGATGGCGAGGAGGATGAAGAATTTTCCCTTTCAAGGGAGGAACTTCATGATATGCTGCGATTACACAAATACAAGAAACTGCATCAAAGTAAATATAGCAAAGACAAAGAGGTAAAATCCAGATTTTTTTTAATTTCCTTAATTTTTATTCTCTCTTTTAACTGCGTTATTTTAGCTGCTCTTACATTTTTATCAAAACTCATAATATTTTGTGGATTGGAAAACATCTTGTTTGTTAGACTAGAACAATCTACCATCAGTTTCAGACAAGTGTTATTTAATTAATTACATAGACTGAAAAGCTGTTGATGCCTTATGCTGAGAATCTGTCAATTTTTGTAGCTGGTACTGGCACATGTGTTATGTGTAGCTTCAACAGTGCTGTGTCCCAGGCAGTAGATCAAATACAGGGTGCTAGAATGGAAGATTTGGATAACATATATGAGAAGTGTTGTGGTTAAGTTCTAATACAGATAGTAGCTGCTGTTTAAAACAGCAGCTAATTGTGTATTTAAACTTAATAATTAAAGTAATAATTGTATATTTAAACTTAAAGCAATATACTTGGATCATCGTTGAGGTGATGAGTAATAAGGTTATGTTTACATTCTTGGAAGAAACCTAGGATCTATCTTTCTTACTGTTTTCTGTCATTCTTTGGGAATTTGCTTGACTTTTTTTCTTTCTTACCTTTTTTATTTTGGATTTCCTTCTTATATTCTCCTTTTTCCCTTCTTATAAGAAAATAGGCTGCCACAATTCTGTCTTGTTCTTAATATTAGGCCAAATTCTGTGACTGTTTTGATTTTAGTAGTATGTTTCTTCAAATTGTAAGGACTTTTGCAGAAATCATTTTTCATTGCTATTTTGAATTGCACCAGAAAGTAGTCTCAGGTGGAGGAAGTCCTCCTAAGAGGATGTGCCTGAAATAAAAATTTGACATCTTATTTCATATTCTTTTGAAACTCCTCCAGAAGAGCAAAGAAATATTTCCCCATCTGGGTCTTTGTTTCTGTGTGCTTCTTTCCTTTGTTTACTTGTTAAGTTCTAAACCCAGATTGTCTTAGCTTCTTTTATTAACTTAATAGTATGTTTAGGCTTTAGTTTTTAAATGATTACTTTCTGACCTGTACTGTCTTCAGTTTGCCTGTTTATACATAACCTGTATATAGTTCTTTAATGTTTTAGTTGAATAATATTTGTGATATACTGACTTTTTTAATAATGTGGAGAAAAAATGCTGGGGCAACTACGTTTTTACTTGACAATCTGAACGTTCAAGTTACCTGTCATTGTGGAAATCTTTTTAAATAAAAGTTTTTTTAATCTAAACCTATTCTTTGAAATGGTAAAATAGAACACATACGTAATTTGGGAATGCAAGCAAAATAAACAGAAGGTCTATAATTGGACCACTTCATGTAATGTGCCGTCTTGCTGGGCAGCACCCATATGGAAGAGGAAGAGCAGTATCTTTGGAAAGTGTAAGATTCACTGCCTGTTCTTCTCATTTTACTTAACTGGGTTGGCTTGGCTCCCTGTGTAGAACTTGCCAGGAGTAGTTTCACATTGGACACTGTATGATCCTTGATAATGATGCTGAATATGGAGAAATGCATGTTTCCTGATCTCTTATTTACGATCAAGATCTGAAGTTGTTTACCTGCTGTCTCTGTTTTCCATTACTGTGCTAATTTACATCCACTTCAGTTGCAGCAATATCAGTACTACAGTGCAGGACTGCTGTCTACACATGATCCTTACTATGAGCAGCAGCGCCACCTGCTAGGGCCCAAGAAAAAGAAGTTTAAAGAAGAGAAAAAATTAAAAGGTAAAGTCACTTATCTTGTGGTTTTAAAAGCCTTTTGTGATCAAACTTCTTTCCTACATTATTTCCTTTGAATAAATATAAATATTCAAAACTTTTGGATTTTGCATGGGTTTCTGTCAAAGAAAATCTTTAGAAAATACTGTGCTTTATCTTCTGGCTCCTAGAAAGCTAGGGAGAAAAAAAAAAAGAGTGTGATTTGAGAATTCACAGCTTTAGATTTTCTTTGTAGACCTTGGAATCTAGTGTAGCATTGTCCGTTTACTCAGAGTTGTTTGAAAACACCATAGTTCCTTGAAAATGTAAGAAGTCATCCAGTACCTGCTGCATTTATTCCTGAATATGTAATTCTAGTGCACAAGACACGATAGGAAGTGTTTTCTGGAAATCAGAGGGAACTCAGAAGTGGTGTCCAGTGGGAGTTAAAATAGAATTACTTCTGTAACCTCTCAGCTGGAGCTTCTCAGTTGCATGTTTGCTGAGAACTACAAGTTTTCTTTCTTGATTGAGCTGGCAGCAGCTGTAAATCTGTAAGGAAGCAGGAAGAGAAGGCTATGAACCGTCAGCGTAAGGTGAATCCTCTCTAGTGCAAGTACTTCAGTTTAAGCTGTGTTTTAATGGGACTATTTAAGGCTTCCTTCCTTCCTTCCTTCCTATCTTTCTGCAAGTTCCTCTAACTGTATTTTTTTTTTTGTCCTGCACTGATCTTGCAGCATCAGTGACTTTGCATACTCACAAAGAATATTTTTAGTATCTGATACCAGTATCAGTTTCCTCTGAAAACTGGTATCTGTAATACATGATAACATGCCTATCTCTTTCAGCTGCTGAGAAGTTCAGTTTGAGACTTATCCTTCCAAATGCTAATGCTGTTACCTTTAAATGTCTGACCTTTACATGTCTTTAAGTACAGTTTAACCTCAAAGCAACAGGCACTGTACCAGGTCCCAGACATTTTACTCCTAAAGCATATTTTCCTGGGTGGAAAAATTACATTTCACCGTTTTACTTATTAAACAGGAAGATACTTGTATTATAAAGTAATGAGAAAATATCTAATATGATAAATTGATGGTACCAGTGTTAGAAAACATGGATAAGTTTGGCTTTCTTGTTGGTTGCATGCATAAATCAACTGAAATAGTTTATTCAGGAAAGATACCTGAGTAAGTGTATCCCCAAAACAGAAATTTTATTTTATGGTCATTGTTGCCATGCAGGCAAGTTGAAAAAAGTAAAGAAAAAGAGGAGACGGGATGAAGAACTCTCTTCAGAGGAGTCACCACGATGCCACCATCACCAGACCAAAGTTTTTGCCAAGTTTTCTCAAGATACACCACCACCTGGGTCCAAGAAAAAGCATTTGAGTATTGAGCAACTTAATGCACGTCGGCGGAAAGTGTGGCTTAGCATTGTTAAAAAGGAGTTGCCAAAGGTGAGAGTGGCTGGTGGCACTAGATCAGTGATGACAGCAAGAAAGTGAAATAGAAAATTAGCTTAGTGGGGAGTTGACACTTGGGAAAACAGAGTGAAATAAGAGCTGATCTTTCTGGTGGTCTTTAATGACCAAACTGATACTCTATAACGTGTAAGCAAAGTGTAGTTCAGATTTCTTACCTCCAGTGATGTTTAAGTGGATCATGCAGTGCTTTGCCAAAGCTTTCATTATTCAGCCCTTTTCTATGAAAAGCACAGTAGACTCTAGCAGGTACTTCTACTGGTCTACAGGATAGCAACATAGAGGAAACAAGTGTCTAGGTTTTACATGAAGTTCAGGAAAGGAGTGTTTCAGTCATAGTAGCGTGTGTGTTTTTTGAAACTTGCTTCAGAAAAAGTCTAAGGAAAAGTGTATTATTTACAGAAGGAGCTTCAGGCACATTTGAAGTAGAAAGCTGGGTTCAGTGTTGCTGGTTTTCTGCCATGATCATAGTGGACCTTCGAACCTGCTTTTTGGAGTTCACAGTTAATTGATCTGAATCCTGGGAAGCTGAATATGAGTGATGGCTGTATCATCCCTTATGAAGCCAGGCAAAGGATCTGTGCAGTGTGATAGACCTTATTTTTTCAAAACACTGATTTTGATCATGTAAGGAGCATAGGATCTCCATTCATCCTAAACATATTTGGAAGACAGTGGAAATTTTTGGTTACTTCAGTGATAACTGTGGAAAAGTAGAACCCTACTTTGCAATAGTAGTAACTAAAGGAGCAATCCTGAAAAAGGATTTGGAATACAGAAGGGTGGAAAGCTGTTCAGTGAAATTAAAAATGGTTATAGTACCTGTACCCAATTCTAGTAGTGTGGCATGTATATGTGCTGTAGTCTGCATGGTGATCTTTTAAAACACTGTGAAGCCATTGCCCTTTAACTAATTTTAAGATGGTTTGTATTTTTCTACAGGCATACAAACAAAAAGCCTCAGCCCGCAACCTTTTCCTAACCAACAGCAAAAAGGTAAGTGTTTTTTAGCTTTATATTGTTACTTGTACTGGATGTAGTAAGCAAACTGTAACCTCTGTATGTTTCTTCTCTTTCTTACAACACTGCTAATATAGTGAATGTTGTAAGAAAGAGAAGAAACATACAGAGGTTACAGGCAGGGCAGTATAGGAGGAAGCAGTGTATGTCATTTAGTATAAGGCTTTTCATTTTTTTAGATGTATTGTTTTGGCATGTTTCATAAGCAACAGACGAAACAAGCAACAAGAATTTCTTTCATGAGATGTTTTTTGGCTTCCATAAGGTTGGTTTGTACATCTTTAATTTACTGATCTTTGATACCATAAATTAATGATTTTGGTCCACTCTTTTGGCTTTTGAACTGCCCATCTATCCACTAGCTAGAATTTGCTGGTTCAAGCATTCTTGATTAAATCAAAGGAGCTCTTGGAATATTAAATGTGTTAATTTACATAAAGATATATAGGAGATAAGCACAAAATCATTCTATTTTTAATCTGAAGTGATTGCAAAAGAAATTCATCTCATTCCTCATCAGAGCCTTCTCTGAGAAGTGTCATTGTTTCTACTTAGAAAGCTTTACTTTAAGAACACTTGGTGATGGCTTTCAGTGCAGTTTTTAAGTGTTACACTCAAGTGTCTGATTCATTTATATGGCTAATGAAAAGATAATTAAATGTTTGGCTAAGAATCATCAGAGACAAGATGATGCAGAAAATTTTTTATAATGTATATATAAAATGGAAAAAGGGAGCATTTTCTGTGTAAGACATGCAGAAAACAGGACTTGCATGTATATATTAAAGAAACTTTGCTGTAGGTAGATTCTCTCTTCTGGCTAGCAGAGATTGGATTTCTTCATGTTGTCTGGGTAAACAGCCTGTGATTTTATTGTATTTGTAGATATCACAAATTGCATTTTAGCAAGTGAGCAATGCAGCAGACTTAGAGGCTTTGAAATTCCACCTTTTTTTCACTTTGTTTTCATTTTGTTTGATTCTTTGACTTATGATTACATTTGGTGTTGTTTATTGTGGGCTTTCTTTAAAAGCTGCCCATTTTACCACTGTTTCAAAAACATTGTTTCTCTCTAGCTTGCCCATCAGTGCATGAGGGAGGTACGCCGGGCTGCTATCCAGGCCCAGAAGAACTGTAAGGAAACTCTACCACGAGCACGTCGTCTTACCAAGGAGATGCTTCTCTATTGGAAAAAGTATGAAAAGGTGGAAAAAGAACATCGCAAACGAGCTGAGAAAGAGGCTCTGGAGCAACGGAAACTGGATGAGGAGATGAGAGAGGTACAGCAACCCCACAGATTGCTGATAATTAATCTGTTGAGGAGACACAGAAGTAACTGGACAATTTGAGTTCCTAAATTCAGCCAGTGAATTTGTTATTTGTTCTGTTTCAGTGGTATTCCACATATTTCTTCTGCTATCTTAAAACTTGTAATGTAATTCATCAAATTCATCACCATCAAGGGATGGTGAAAAGTAAAGCCTTCTAACTGTGTAAATTCTTTACAAGTGAGTGAGATGGAGCTGACCTAGATTAATAGACAACTTCTAACTACAGCATTTTTTAATCAGAAGCTAAGAATGAACAGTTCCCGTGTCTTGCTGAATGCAAAACAAGGGTAATATCTGAACTATATTACCTAGTGATGTATTTAATGTATTCTATCATAAATCTCTTTACTAGTAAATAACAGTGTTGGACTTAGGTTGTCTCACTTTGTTTCACTTTGGACCACTAAAATCCTCTTTATTTTTGTCAATCTTTTAATTTTTCAGTGTGAACACATCTTTTAAACTTTCTTTTACTAAATTATGGTGGTGTTTGCCACGATTACTGAATTTAAAAGAGCTTTTAATTTACAGCAATTTCATATTTTAATATAGATGTTTATGGTGGTGGTCAGTGTTTTTATGTACAACAAGAAATTCTTTACTGTGAGGGTGGTGAGGCACTGGAATGGGTTGCCCAAAGAAGTGGTGAATGCTCCATCCCTGGCAGTGTTCAAGGCCAGTTTGGGCAGAGCCTTGGGTGACATGGCTGGGTGTTGGAACCAGATGATCTTAAGGTCCTTTCCAACCCTACCTATTCTGTGATTCTTCTCCTAGGCTAAGAGACAGCAGCGAAAACTTAACTTCCTAATCACACAAACTGAATTATATGCCCACTTTATGAGTCGTAAACGAGATATGGGACATGATGGAATACAGGAGGAAATCCTGCGCAAACTGGAAGACAGCTCTACCCAAAGGCAGATTGATATTGGTGGAGGAGTAGTAGTCAACATCACCCAAGAAGATTATGGTAAGTGATTCATCTACAATACTTCCTGTGTGCTCTTCTGAAATTTACTGTACTTCCCACATGATTGTACAGATTTACAATTTCAAGTGTAAAATCCTTCTGTGTAAGAAGTAATATTAGAATTACTGGAATTTATGTCTGTGTAAATCTGGGAGGCTGTTGCTGCAGAGCTCTAACTTGGAGATGTTGTTTTCAGACAGTAACTATTACAAGGCTCAAGCTCTGAAGAATGCTGAGGATGCTTACCAGATTCATCAGGCCCGGGTATGTGTTCTTTGGATCTGTGAAGTAGAAGAGAAAGCAGAGTGATTGGTAGAGGCCACAGAACCAGGATCTTTCAAAGCAGCCAAGTCAAGTTGAATCCTGGGTGTCAGATCTGAATTTAATTCTGTGCTAAATAGGTAGAAACCCAGAGTATAAATACTTGGGCTTTAGGAACAGGCTTGTTTTCTCTCAGTTTCTGGCAGACATCCTGTTTGTAATGTGAAATGTAAAGCCTTTTACTATAGTTTCTTGACATATGTTCATCATCTTACGCATGCTTTCCTCTTGCTGTTTAGACCAGATCATTTGATGAAGATGCAAAGGAGAGTCGGGCAGCTGCTTTACGGGCTGCTAACAAGTCCGGTACTGGCTTTGGAGAGAGCTACAGTTTAGCAAACCCATCCATCCGAGCAGGAGAAGATATTCCACAGCCTACCATTTTCAATGGAAAACTGAAAGGTTACCAACTAAAAGGCATGAATTGGCTGGCCAACCTGTATGAGCAGGTATCTTAATACATCTTGCAAACGTTTTACACTTTTAGAGTTATTAGTCATTAGAGTAAACTTGGTCAAAAAGATTTACTGTATTTAAAAACAGAACTCATATATATACTCAATCTGTAGTAAAATATAATGTAAATTACATAATGTAGGAAAATATAACATAAGCCACATATTAGTATTCTTGATTATTTAGGAAACAAGGAAAAGTTAAAAGTAGTAAGATGAAAGTGTTAATTTATGATTCTTTTGCAGGGCATCAATGGAATCCTGGCAGATGAGATGGGTCTGGGTAAAACAGTACAAAGTATTGCTCTCCTTGCACATTTGGCTGAGGTTGGTGGATTGTAGCTTATTCCTGATGCATACTTTTCACAGTTGACAATGTATTCTAGATTATAAAGCTTAAATGTCTTAAAAGGGACAAACCCCTTTGTTTTAAAGTGGAGCCTTTGAAATTGGTGTGGGGGTGTGCTTATGTTTATATATAAATATATATGTAAATAAAAATAGAATTTTCATTTATTCACAGAGCAGTGTCTTTTCACTTACACTGAATGTGAAAACATGATGAGGGAGCAGGTTGTACACTTGATGGTTCACCAAGTTTTACAAATCAGAGATACTTGTAGAAACAAAGCCCAAATTCTGAGCTTCATCATGGCTGTGTGGTTCCATATTTCAGTGGGTGTTTTTTTTGGGAAACATAGTGATTCTTCTGTTCCAGGGCAGACAAACAAAACAGCAGAAGCAACAGGAGCTTGCTTCTTCATGCAGAAATAGACATTCTTTATTTAAATGGAAAAAGGATTGGCATCCAGTCACTTGTCTTAAATAGGAGATACCAGCTAAGTGATACTGAAACCAGAGGTAGCTGCAGTAGTGACCAAACAACAGTTACATGCATTTTTTTATGTTCCTTTTGATACCAGTTCACTGTCACTATCAACCAGTATACTGGAAGGCTGTACAGAGCCAGAGGCTCTGAAGCTCATCTGTATGAAAGGGGTAACAGATAGGCTTGTCTTCCTGTTGCACAGCAGCCTGAGATTTTTGGAAGCCTATACAGGGCTTTTAACTTTTTCTGGCTCTCCCTTATGAAGTGGCTTCTAACTACCAATATGCGAATGGATCAGCTTTGTTATTCATCAGGAGGCATTCTCGTGTGATGTAATGTAGCAAAGCTTTCCAATGCCACCTGAAGTTCTTTTCCTTCCTAAAATGCCAGGGGTTGTTTGTAATGTGAAAGTGGCAACTCTCGCACACAAAGGAGATTGTTGTGGGAACAAATTTGCTGTTATGAAATATACTTTGTTAAACATTAGATCTGCTCTGTTTGATTCTACTGTGTGCTAATAACCTACTGTGCTGGGAGGAATTTTTGCTGTTGCATATATTTCCATCTTTTATGTAGCTGCTGTCATTTAGTTGTTGTAAGGCTGTTACCAAGCTGTCTCTGTATCCCTTCCCCTCAATTAAGTTGTGGATGTATTTTTTTCTTAAATTTTATGTTTAATTTATGTGTGTATTCCAGAGAGAGAACATCTGGGGGCCTTTTCTGATAATTTCACCTGCCTCTACTCTTAACAACTGGCACCAGGAGTTTGCCAGATTTGTACCTAAATTTAAGGTAAGGAGCATATGCAAGGAAGTGCTGTTTTCTTAAAAGCAAACTGTTTTATTCTTCTGAGTTCTTTGCCTAAAAATAATCCCTTTATGTATTTGCATAGTCCAGAATAATAGGGGCCCTGATTAAAAACGGAAACATTAGAGCGGTTGGCCATTCTGCCTGCTTACTTTCTCATTTCCTTGAATTAGTTCTTCATATAGAATAGATGAGCAATTGTTTATGCTTTTTTCTTCTTGTGAATGAAATACAGAAAAAATATAAACCAATGTAGTCGTGGTGGTTGTGAAAAGATAATTTTCCCTTTTTTGACTTGAAAAATTTGCCTTTAGCTCTTCTTTGGGTTTATTGCATAGTAATGTTTACCTCAGCCATTGAACAGAACATGCTTTAAAAAGAAGGTTTCTAAATGTATGATTGTCACATATATTAAATTTTGATCACTCTTTTTCAACCAGTTCTGTTCCTGCTTCAGAAGTGTGTAGTCAGTTAATGCCTGTCGTAAATAATAGCAAATTAATTTATTCAGGTCTGTGGCAGAATATGTAAACTTAAAGGCAGATCACTTTTTGATTAGTTTACTAGCATCCTTATTTCAGAACAGCTGGAAGAACATTCAGCAAAAGACACCTTGAAATTTGGAGTTTGCCAGTTGGAGGATAGAGATGTGTAAGAGGTTTCGCAACCTCAGAAATGAGCGTTCCTCACTTTGTTGGTTGAATGTAGGACTGTCATTAGACAGAAGATGGCAGTACAACATTGTTAATCAGTAACTGGTTTCAGTGCGCTGCGAAAACCTCTTCTGCATAATAAGGAGACATGAAATGTTGAGCTCTAAATGGATTAACAGATTTCTTTGGCAGTAATGTTCACTTTTTAAAGTTCTTATATTAAATATGTCCAGACTAAATGTTTTATCTCAGATTTTGGGGTTGGTTCTGAAATACAAACCCGAGAGAATGGTGAGGAATGTTAAACAGGAGAACCAGCTCACCAGTGCTGTAAGGGTTAACTCTAGCGGTTGGGGGCAGACCATTTTCTGCCATAAGCAAAGCATCATTTTTAATTCTTAGAAAAACCTGACTAGAAGATGTAACATGCTACTGGACATTTAGAGATTCTCAGCATACCTTGATCTAGTCATTAGGCATAAGTTGCTTAATGCCTTTGCCTAGAGTGCCTTGTTTCTACGTGTTCTTAAGTGCTTTCCAATTTTCTTTCTGTTAATAAAGATAGATCCCTTTTCATTGTTTGAAGAAAGAGATCTGTCTTCTCATTTTGTAGAATACACAGTATAAAAATCCAGAGGAGGTATGTCTTTATTTGGAAATAATGTCTTTCTACTCTTGTACTCTTCCAGGTGCTCCCTTACTGGGGAAACCCCCACGACAGAAAGGTGATCAGGAAGTTCTGGAGTCAGGTAATACCAGCATGTCTGTGCACTTTGGCCATCTTTGTTATTTGCTCAGAGTAAAGAAGAAACTGTTGCTGCACACCAGTTGAGCAATGTGTGGATACAGAGTTCTTGTAATTTCATTAAGATAATAAGGTAGAAGGCTTCTCTTGTACTGTATAGGGCTCCTTGCAGTAGTATGGAGTTCAGTTGAAGAAACTAGAGCTCTCTAAAGAAAGCAGGAAGTTTCAGTGTCAAGGACCGTTCATTCTATTTGAGTAACCTCACTCAGGATGCCCAAATCGAGCATCCCTTCAGGCCTGTCAGATTGTTCCTGATTTAACAACAGTTTTGTAGGGTGCAGTGAATGGGTCTTCTCTGGCACATTAAGAAGCATCTGAAATTGTTCAGGGAGTAATGGGCTGAAGTCCAGACCCACCAGTTGAATAACTGTGTTGTAGTTAATTTAAAAAGTCAGCTGAGGAAAAATGCAGCAATAATGAGAAAAGATTATGAAACAGAAGCCTGAAATTTCATTGCACAAAAGTGAACTATTTACAATGTATTTACCTTATGTTGATGTTTGTTACTTATTTTGTGTTTATAGAAGACATTGTATACTCAGGATGCTCCTTTCCATGTGGTGATTACCAGTTATCAGCTAGTAGTACAGGATGTGAAGTATTTCCAGCGAGTGAAGTGGCAATATATGGTACTGGATGAAGCACAGGCACTCAAGAGTAGCTCCAGGTAATAAATAAACTGGAATAAAGTCTGCCCTCTATGTCAACTTCTTGAAGGAATATCACAAAACCATCAGGATTCCATAAGTTGACAGAAGTTAAAATTGATACCCTTTGTCTAATCTACTTAAGTATCGGTATAATTCTCTGTCGCTGGGTTAATCCACTAGTTGTTTGCATTTAGATTTTCCTTCTCCAAATATGTAAAATGTAATTAAAAAGTAATTGTGGAGGAGAAGCTTGCATGGAGTACAGGACAGTTAAACAGAACAGGGTGAAATGCTTCTTTCTGTTCAACTTCTTTTCTTACTATAGTCAGAATTCTGCCTACTGAACAGTCCACAGTCTTTAGCATAAATTGCTTATATTGGCTTCATTGAATACATTATTTTGATTGCTTCTTCAGTGGTGCTTCCAGGCACAAATGAAGGTCAGAACCCTGTGAATGCTGTTGGCTTCAATAAAGCCCAATCTTTGTCATAAGACTCGATGCCAGAAAGTTTTCTGTTTGTTTTCAAGTAGTGGATTTGTCCGTCTTTGCTTCTGTAATTGCTTTCCCATAACCTTTGTCCAGGTTGCCACTGTACACAGTAAGGTGGAGATTGTTTTAGATGCAGACTCATTCTGACCAAAGTCTGTTTCTGCAGCACTCTTTGGAAACTGGCATTCTAAGAGGACTGTAATGCATTCCTGCCACAGTATAAACTCAGTGTTGTAAAGTCTGACAAATACATAACATTCTAATTCATAATAACTCTTTCTTTCTGGAAGTTAATTATTCAGATCATAAGATCTTACTAATATCCAAACACTTGTATTAAAAAAAGAGTAAAAAGACACTTAGAAAAATAGAATTAATTATGCATGTATCTTTAGAATTCGTTAAAGGCTACTTCTTCCTGTAATTGTCTTTCAAAAGACTGGGGAGTAGCTGTGATAGTTTTACCCAGTGACCTCCAAAAATCATTTGGCAAGGTCACTGGAAGGAATTGGTCTTAAAATACTTTGTTTCATGTCCTTCTACAAAAAGCAGTTTTAATGATCTTTCTTAATTTTATTCATCAGTGTTCGTTGGAAGATCCTACTACAGTTCCAGTGTCGAAACAGATTGTTGTTAACTGGGACACCAATCCAGAACACGATGGCTGAGGTATGGAGGAGCTCACAGGAGTGGACTTCTCTTTATAACAAGAATATACACTAAATATATATGTGAACAGTTGTGAAACCTGTTATATTTGTGTGGTTATGGCAAACCACTGCCAAACATACATGGGAGCAGCTCTGGGAGGGAAAATGCAGAAATGTGCCACACATCCAAATAAAAATGAAACTGAAAATACCTGGTGGTGAGTAATACCTAGATTTCAGGATGAAATCTAATTCTTGTAGCTTTTCCTTCAGTTGGCTGAAATCACTGTGGTGTGTTTCTCACTGCTTTCTAATGGTGTCTTGTTCATATATATGGCATTTGCCAGGAGGGTGAGGAAGAAGAGGATGCAGCTGGGGTTTTGTTTAGTTTTGCCGTGTCTTGTGCTCTGGCAAAGTGATTTTGCTCATAAAGACCTGCAGAAGTTTGAGATCCTTGGTTACCTTGCCCACAGTAGGGTGACTTTTGCTCATTTGTTGTTTCCTCCTCTCCTTTTAGCTGTGGGCCCTACTGCATTTTATCATGCCTACGCTGTTTGATTCCCATGAAGAGTTCAATGAGTGGTTTTCCAAGGACATAGAGAGTCATGCAGAGAACAAGTCCGCCATTGATGAGAGTGAGTGCAGGGTGTAACTGCAGTAATTTTTATGTAAAAAATCTGTTGCCTTTCCCAACTACAAATGGTTAAACTTTATCTCTAATTTTTTGTATGAGAAACATCATCTAAAGTAGTAGGTGCGTACTGAGATTGGAATGTTCAGGATTGCTGTCCATAGTTTATGCACAAGTTTGTGTTTCTGATTGTAATGTAGCATGTGTAATGAATAGAAAAACTTCAAGTGAAAATGTTGATTTGCTGCCTGTCTCCAGTGTTCCTCCTTCCCAAAGAGAGGAAAACAAATAAGTATCTGCAACACAAAGCACTAAACACCTTTTGTGCTCCAGAAGAAAAGCAGAAAATTTGGAGGTGGGCAGAAATCTTAACAGCAAATTTTAGGGGATAGAAAAATGTAGCTGAGTAAGGTGGTTGATATGTAATTGGAGTAGAACACAGCACAGTTGAAACTTGTCACTAAGTAAAGGCTTTAAGAATTCTCAAGTACCCAGAGGTTTTGTTCTTACAGGTTATAGTAAAGACTGCAGTTGTCTGTCAATGCAATATGCCCTGTTCTTGTGATGGTGTACTTTTGGTGGGTGAGATTAAAACTGTAATGATTTCTTTTTGTGAATTAGCAATGTCTCTTCTGAAACCTTCTTTTGCACTAACAGTCAGTGATAAATTTAAGCCCTTATTGTTTAGCCCAGAGGAATATAGAACATAAAAAATGCTTTAGAACTTCATTCTTTGATGCAGATCTTTGGATTCGTAAGTCAAACAGCGTAGCACGGCATTCATTTGGAAAAAGAAACACCAACAGAGAAATACCAACTTGGTGGTGTAAAGACTAATATGCTGTAAGGAGTAAGGGACTTAATTCATAGCAGAACACCATATAGCTTTCTCCTTTGAAATACTTGTTCCTTGTTCCCCATTCCCTTTATTTCAGACCAACTGTCCCGCTTGCACATGATCCTGAAGCCTTTCATGTTGAGAAGAATCAAGAAGGATGTGGAAAATGAGCTGTCAGATAAGGTGAGAAAAAGTATTTATCTGGAATGAGTATTTCAGTGTCATTGTCATAGCTCTGTTCTCTGCTTTGGTTTTTGCTAACTCATTTGGTAGCCTGCATACTTGAAGTTTGATTGTAGATCTTTCACAGACCTTTGGTTTCTGGCACTGCATCCCAGCAATCTCTTTAGATGTGAATGTAACTGAAGAATCCCTAATTAATAAACTTTTCTTCTAGAGAAACCCTTTTGTTAATAGTTACAAATAGAAACCTTTAAGCCAGTTGACAGAAATATCACTAGTTGAGGTGAAGGAGATTGATACAGCAGTGATTGGGTGATAAACATCACCAGTTATCTTTGTGAAGGGTTTGGCATGGATTTAGGGTTCTTTTTGCTTGTCTCTACAGAGCAAGAAATGCATAGTGGCAACATCATACTCTTCCTTCTTGTTAGTCTCTTAATTTCATGTGGGTGTTAGCAATACTGGATGATCTTGTAGTCAACATGTCCCCAGGTTATGGACCACTGGTTAAGAGACATATACATGGCTGTGATGTTCTTATTAATTTCAGAATTAGAGCTTCCCACAGACGCTGTTATTATGTGATGCATCTGTCACTGTCATGGGCTCCTGACACGTGTTGAAGATGGCTCTATAAATGGGTAGCATTTTAACAGTAGAGTAGTAGAATTGAGGTCAGATTTTAAGCCAGTCAGCTGCAGATTTGATGTTTTCAGAGCTTCTTCTGAATCTGTTTACTTAGTTGTGCTCACATGCTTTTCAAGGTCTGTCTCCTACATCATTACCTAAACTTTCCCAGGTTTGATCCTGAATTAGATGTGAATGTAGCTACCTATATATGTATTTTTTGGGAAAGTTATGTTTTTCTTAAGATATATTTCTCTCTGCTTTGTGTGTACTGATGTGATTCATCTTCCATTTCAGAGATAGGAAAGGCTAAATCTTAATTACTATTTTTCAGATTGAAATTCTTATGTACTGCCAGCAGACAAGTCGACAGAAGCTGTTGTACCAAGCCCTGAAAAACAAAATCTCTATTGATGACCTCTTGCAGTCCTCAATGGGCACTACTCAGCAAGCACAGACCACCACTAGTAGTCTCATGAATCTAGTCATGCAGTTCAGGAAGGTAAGGCTATTTTAAAAGCAGTTATCATTCATTAGCACAGAAATAAAATACGGCTTCTAGAAAACACCATATAAAAAAACTTCTGGCATAGGCAAGCAAATTTGAACACAGTTCAGTTGTGTTTCTGATGCAGTGCAGCATGATGTTGGGGTAGGAGAGCTTTAGCCAAATGGTGCATGCATCTGCTAGCTGGTCTGGTTCCAAATTGGTTGTGAGGAAATCATTCGCTTAGGAAGAAGAGGCAACAGCTTTTATGTGAATAGGGAAAGATATGATGCTGTATTCAAATATTGGTAGATACGCTAAAATAGCTGTGCAATACTATAGTGATCAATACTTGTATTGATTTGGGATGTAAATGCTGCACCTGACTAAATTAATTCCTCCCAGCGTTTGACTTGCTCTCTTTCTTATAGGTGTGCAATCACCCAGAGCTGTTTGAGCGACAGGAAACTTGGTCTCCATTTCACATCTCCCTAAAGCCATACCAGATTTCGAAGTTTATCTACCGTCATGGACAGATCAGGGTCTTCAACCACTCACGGGACAGGCAAGCCTATTCCACTTCCTCTCCAGTTTAGCATATTTAATATTATTACTTAGACTTATTTTAGTTTTGTAAGTGCTAATTAACTCCCTTACCTGATGTATGTTATTCTACATTGGCCAAGTAATGCATTCCTAGTTTTCTTTTGTCCATTAGCTGTTAAGCATCTGATATCTGATTCTTACCCTTCGTGGAATCCTGATTATCAAAGATCCCTTTGAATACAAAAGTCAGGAAGAGGAATTCAGAATTGTTGCTGATGATGTGTAACAGAATTAGGCTTTAAAAGAATTCTTTAAAAAAATAAAACAAAAACAAAACCCCTGGTTTCCCTTCAGTGAGTTTTCATGTTTAAGGAAGCTATCAGTATCTGCTTGTCTGTGACATGGTATATCTTCACCATCTACTAGTGTCTTGACAGCTTTTAATGCTTACTTGGGATGAATAGAAGCTGCCTGGGTGCAGTTTGCTGTTTTCTGCAACTGTGGCAGTTCTTGATTAATTTTATGTGCATTCAGTTATGAGGAGTGCTCAGGGCAGAGATGAGGAAGCCATGTTTGAAGATGAGACTAACTGTTGTACACTGTATAATGCAATACCAGAACAGTGGGGTGTCTTGGCATCAAATTAACAATAGTGCCTGTGGGCTGATGATGCTTTTCTTTCCCATGGAATTTCAGTTGTCTAGAGTGCTGAAATACTTACAGTGGAGAACTGAATGGTTGCTCTGCATTTTCTGCTGATTGTGTAATTGAACACTGTATGTGTTAACACCGTAGTGATTTTACTTGGCTTTGTTGCTTTCATTTTCAGGTGGTTACGGGTTTTACTTTCGCCATTTGCACCAGACCACATCCAGCAGTCTCTCTTCCATAGGAAGGGTAGGTTTACAGTGCTGAGAAGCAAATGGGGATACACACTTGCATGTGATGTAACTTACTCAGTGAGAAGGATTGACAGGCCAGATCAATTAGTCTGCTGAGATAATCTGATTAAAATTTGATGAAATTTTGTTACTATTTGTACTTCTACGTATGAGGAGCAACGGTCAATGAGGAACAGATAGAAGCAGCTGGAAGAATTATATGGAAACAGCTTGTTAGTTGGTTACTGTTTAATCCTACTGCAGTCTCCTGTTCTGTTCCCCCGTCTTGTTTTAACTTGCTTCAAGGAATTAATGCTGCTTTTTTAGTTTAATGTGAGTTTTTCACAGATTCAATTCAGATAAACCTTGGATTCATTGCAGTACATTCTGTATCATATGTTAAACTGCCAACTTCTCTTTCAAGTAGAAAATAGATGAGATGCAAGTAACCCAGGATCTAACCAATGAGCAAAAACAATCACATAAGCTGCTTATATTGACAAATACAATTTATTATTATAGGTGGCTGATTTTTTTTTTGCTCAGAAGAGCTGATTTGATGGCTTCACTGTAGGAGTGGGAAAAACTCGGAGCAAAAAACGAGAGATAATGGCTGCATTACTATGCTGAAATCTCTTAGTATGGCCCTGTTCAGTTATGCAAAACTCTTTACAAGTATGAAGAACCAGATGCACCTATAGGAGTCTCTGCTTCTCTGTAACTTTAACTTCTCTATGTCTTGCTGATTATTCTGTTTTCTACTTGTTTTGGTATTCATAGAATCATCATAGAATAGTTAGGGTTGGAAAGGACCTTAAGATCATCCAGTTCCAATCTCCATGCTATGGCAGGGACACCTCACACTAAACCATGTCACCCAAGATTCCATCCAACCTGGCCTTGAACACTGCCAAGGGTGGAGCATTCACAGCTTCCTTGGGCATTCCAGTGC
>NDXB01007513.1:92498-178353 GCA_002631895.1 Agapornis roseicollis | reverse complement strand
ATTCCATCCAACCTGGCCTTGAACACTGCCAAGGGTGGAGCATTCACAGCTTCCTTGGGCAACCCATTCCAGTGCCTCACCACCCTTACAGGAAAGAACTTCTTCCTTATATCTAACTTGAACTTCTCCTGTTTAAGTTTGGACCCGTTACCCCTTGTCCTGTCACTACAGTCCCTAATGAAGAGTCCCTCCCCCGCTTTCTTGTAGTCCCCTTCAGATACTGGAAGGCTGCTCTAATGTCTCCACGCAGCCTTCTCTTCCCCAGGCTCAGCATCCCCAACTCATATGGAGGTGCTTCAGCCCTCTGATCATGCTCATGGCTTCCTCTAGACTTGCTTCAACAGCTATATGTCCTTATGTTGAGGACACCAGAACTGGACACAGTACTCCAAGTGGGGTCTCGCAAGAGAGGCTTTTCCTTGGGGACCCTTTTTGACATACCATAAAAGGAAAATAAGTTTGGCAATATAGTTTTTGTGTAGAAATTAAAAAAGATACAAATGGTATTGGGGATACGCAGTGTGCATGGGTGGGCCTGAAAGGCTTTCTTTAATAACAGTGGAAGGTATCTCTTCTGCTCCCCACCCTTCACTGCAGTGTTTCCATTATCCTCACCATGCCTATTGCATCCTTATCCCCATACGCACATTCCTCTATGGATTCCTACATCTCCTTCCAACCCATTTGGATAGATGGCTGGGTGCAAGGGAGCATGTTTGGCAGGCATCCTGAGATGTGCATGTTCTAGTCAGCTGTCCGGTAGATATGTGTTTGGATTCACAAATGTGCACACTTCCTATCTATTCTTAAAAAGTGAAATTGATGTCCTTACTGGCTGTGTGGTTTCCTGGCCTAGAATGGGGTTTCTGTCTTGCTTAATGTCTTTCTCTTGCCCAGACTGGAAAATGAACTGGAAATTGGAATCAGCCAGCTGTGGTTCAGATAAAATTTCCACTATTTCTAAAAGATCCAGGTTAAATTATGATTCCCTGTTTAGTCACCTAGATTTGTTGTATGTGAGAGAATGTGTATCTTGAATTGATGGAGTGAGTTTATTGTTTTCAGCTGTCTACAAAATGTGTTGGCCTAACTTTAGTATTTCTGTGATGTAGGCATCAACGAAGAAAGCTGTTTTTCTTTCCTCCGGTTTATTGATGTCTCTCCAGCGGAAATGGCAAACCTCATGAATCAGGGACATTTAGCCAGGTGAGGGCAACTTTTTTGGGTTTTTTTCCCCTTTAGTAATTGTAGGAAAAGCACAGGTGATGTCAGAGGCATCTCTGTAAACATGCGTTTTCTATGCCTCTTAATATTACCATTTGTCTATTGTTACCTAGTATTACAGGCACCATTATGGAAGGTGATTTGTATGCCTCTTGTCAAAAGAAAACCTCTGTTACAAAGATTTGATACTGTAAATGCACAAGACTGTCAAAGGGCCACAGAAGAGTTTACTTAACATCATACTGTAGGTTGCTGACCTTAGCAGGTGCAAAATTCAGACTTCTGAAGGCCAGTTTACTGCAGTGGTTACCAATTGCTCTTGAGCGTGTGTTTTAACACACACGGTATACACTTGTGCTGTGACATTTGTTCTTCAACTGTGAACCATGTTGTCTATTTTCCACATACCTGGTTTTAATATGTAATGGAATTCCAAGGCATAAGCTTAAGATAATGGAATTTTAGCATTGTGAGCTATATGTTTAAGTTACAGTGTATGCAGTGGACAGTACTCTGACTGATGTTAGATAATGCCTGTAAGAAATCTGAGATTAAGAGCAAGTCTTTATTAATAAATGTGTTTTGCTTAGGGCTAATATTCTTCTATTGTGGCTATTTGGGACTAGTGTTTCTTGTTGTGTTTCAGTAACATAAATCCAGTTTCTTTGGACCTGTCTGAATGATCTATATTATAAATACTGCATTCATTATGCAGTTTATGAATAATTTATATATGGAGCAATTAAGAGGGAAATCAGAGTGCAGTTTTAAGTAGCAGTGGCTAACTTGGACTCAAGCCTTTTAAGCACATGCTTTGAAGTTTCTTCTGATTTAATCACTTCACTTAAGCCACCTTAGGAAAAAATAAGAGTAATGTAATTGGAAAATGTCTAGCAAAAAGTATTTAAGTCAGGACACTGTAACCCTGATGTTCTGAAAGAAACATGTGCATCAAATAGTTATACTGTAAATATCCTCAAGCCTTTCTTTTACAAAGCAATGAATGCATGTATCTACTGTGTTCTGTTTCAGGTGGTTAGCTCTTTTCCTGTCTCTGAAAGCATCCTACAGGCTCCATCACATGCGCTCCTGGGTGGAAACCGAAGGGGAGAAACAGCAGGGGTCATGTTTTCTGAGGAGCAGGGATTTCTTGCTTGATGTAAATTTCCCGCTGTCTTTCCCTAACTTGCACAGCTGCACTTTGCTGCAGGTAAGCAACATTTTTGTGCCATGGAGACAAGTAGCAAATCCCCATGAGTGACAAATGATTTAAACCTTTCTATCCTTACACAACTGGGAAAACAAACTTGGAAGCAGGATAATTTTATGATCTGTTTCATTAGATACAGTTAATAAAGTTCAGAGAACTGAACAGAGAAGTAATTTTAACTACTGTCTTCCTCTCATGTGGTGACGCATTTCAAAACTGCTATAAAGAGTAAATCAGTTGAATTAGAAGTCTTAAAAATGCTACTGAAGCAGCAGAACTAGATTCATGACATATCAAGGATGGATTCTACATGTCAGCTTAAGAGTTTTATAATGTTTTCTACATGTAAGGTGCTTCGTTTCTGACTGAAAGGGTTCAAATTCAATACATTATTGGGTAAAAATACAGCACTGGGGAAAGCAGAGACTTCAGCCTAGCAGTGTTTCAGAGTTGATGGACAGGCATTGTCAGTGGTGTGTTTCTCTGAAATCTGCTTCTTCTGAGAGATTCCAGATGTTTTCATCTTACTGTGTAGTGCAAGGTCGTTTACTCTAATCTTTTGCCTGGGATGTGTGTGAAGGTTTTTTCTTTTTATGACTAAATTGCTGTTGATTTCCTGACTTAGGTTATAGCTCCATTGATTTGTTTCACTGGGAAATAAGTTCACAAAAGTGCTAGCAAAGTCAGGAAAGCATCTGGGGCAGTTAGCAGATATGCAGTAAAAAAACCTCTTCTGAAACAGATTGTGCCAAATTTCTCTAGGGAATATTGCTTCTGTTCATGGGTCTGGAAGGGAAAGGAGATAGCCAGAATTCAATTGAATAGCGTGTAGAGGAAGTTGAAATTGAAGACGCATAAGCAGTAGGAAACCAACCTTGGACTTGGTGTCATGTTTTGCAGCGTTAACAGCAAAGCCAACAAAATGAGTCCTCCTAGTTATCAAACAAAGAGCAAGCCATCTGAGCATGTATGCCAGTTAACTCTGGCTGTGCTGGTGTTCAAATATTCCATGTTTCCATGACTAGCTCGATAAAATGTCTGTGCTGTATGAATTTGCTTTCAGTTAGCTTTTTGGGATTGCATTCAGCAGTTGGTATAGTGACTGTGTAATTCTTATTTCTAAAACTGCACTGTAGCTCTGTTGTTTCCTTGGTATGGTTAAAGAGAACTTGTGTGGCATCATAAATGTTGCAGCCTAACAGTAAAGGAGTAGAAGATGGTATAAGAAGGTGTATGCCCTTATAGAAGGTTGCATTCATTTTTACATACATAGAAAGATACAGATCTTTGTATGCCCTTTGGGATAGTGTGTATAAATACTAAAAAATGAAAGTTGTTAGATTTTCTTAGAGAACAGAAGGTGAGTTAATGTTATAGATCTTAAATAGGAAATGTGAAATGTACACATGTAGGTTTTAATATTAAAACCAAAATGTAAAGCATATAGATAGGCTACAGTCCCACCTGAGCTGCAACCTAGCATGACTTAAACATATAATTTGATTTCTCCAAATAATTTGTGTCCTTTGAGGAAGTCATTCCTTGTGTCTCAGAGGTCCCAGTGTTGTGACTGTGTGTAACTAGTGACTGGTATAACTACTACCCTTTACAGAGAAAACAGCCAGCTGAGAAGCAGAGTTCGTTCAGTGTGTGCAATACAGCGCAGTTGTGGTAACTGCAGTAAATCTGAAGGGCATTCAGCCCTACAGTTACAACAGATTCTTTAGATCCATTTTCTAACGTGCATGTTAGACAAATTACCACCTGAAGTCACTTGAAAATAACCTGTGTTTGCAGGATTTTGTTTTCAGAGCTTATATGTAGAACATCTTAAAAAAAAAAGGGTGCAAAACAAGCTGTGTTTTACATGCCTTCAGCAGTGAGCAACATCATGGGTGAAAATGAACTCACTGTTTTCATCTTAGCCCAGATTTGAGAAACTTTCAATGTAAAATTCCCTGAGGCTTTCTCTAGGGTTTCATAAGATAGTAACGTGTAGGGAATGAGGAGGGGGAGAAACAGAGGAAAAAGGAAATGGTATAAATCTGGAAAGGCTTTTCTTAACCGCTCAGATCAGCATTTCCGATATAAGAGACAAACCATGAAAGTAAGTCAGTAGACAAAACCCCACATTTATTTTTAATGGATCTTTCGGAAACTGAGGTAACATCTGTCTAAATATAGTATGAGTTTCTTCACATAAACACAGAAGTGTGAGATCTCTTCATTCCCCTTATTCAGCACCTACAGAAGATGCGTATTAATTTGTATCCATTGATTTTGGGTGACATGGTCTAGTGTGAGGTGTCCCTGCCCATGGCAGGGGGTTGGAACTAGATAACATTGAGGTCCTTTCCAATCCTAACTATTCTATTATTCTATTTCAATTAATGTAAAATCTGATCTGTTGAATTGAACCCTTCTATCCTTTGCTTTCCTGATTTTCTTTTTATTAGGTAGGATTGTTAATGAGCCTAAGATTCTGGTAGCAATCACCCATATTTACTTGTAGCTCTGCAGTATGGAAAAGCCTCTTCCAGCACTTTCTTTGGATTGCCCAGTTGTAGTAGATGTGTACTTCTTACTTTTTAACAATCATCTTGAGTTATTGGCTTTGTTGTACTAAGGTATAGGATCCATTTCAGAGCTGTGGCTATGTTCAGTTCTGTAACCTTACCCAGTCTTTTCCATGTATGTGACTGATGGAAGCTGGTTTCCGCTGTCCCTGTTGTATCTGGTGTCTGCTCTGTTCATGAATACTTAACTGCTGCGTATGTCAGGGAATTCAGAGAGGGATGTTTCTTGTAACCTGCTCATAATTTGTATACAGGAAGCATAGCGCTGAAAACCAGATTAATGCCCATGTACAAGACCTACATCTAATACTCTATATATGCAAAAGTAATATTTTTCACTTATTTTTGATACCTTCTTGAGAGTTTTCCTTTATGTTTCTTCCTGGGTACTTCTAATAGGGCTCTTTGATATTGTATTCCAAAAGACAATTAAATGACAAACTTGCATAGGTTTGGAATTACACTTTGTTAGCCATTTCTTATATTCTTGCTTTCCAGGAAATAGTTACGAAACTCCTCTCGTTACCAGGGCCACAATCAGTATGCCAGTACTCGGTGTTGTAAGACTTACTGGAAAGCTCTTGCTACTGGCATGCAACGCTGATTCCTCTTTGTAAAATGAGTTGTACCCCCAGTGAGTGGGCTTTTACTTAGCTCAGAGGCAGTTGGTCTGAGTCCATATACTAGCCTGCTGTTGCTGGGAAGGAAGTCACTCTTCCCTTCTGATCCTTGCTGTACTTTCTTTACTCCCAGCTGCTGAATCCTGCCTCCACTGATGTGGGTTTACACTGTCACATCCTGTATGCACCAACTGCGGAAAACTCTCATGGCTGTTGAATTGGTTCTTTGGTTACATGTGATGCTGGGGAGGAACTCTTCATTAGGGACTGTAGTGACAGGACAAGGGGTAATGGGTTAAAACTTAAACAGGAGAGGTTTAGATTGGCTATAAGGAAGAAATTCTTTCCTGTTAGGGTGGTGAGGCACTGGAATGGGTTGCCCAAGGAAGCTGTGAGTGCTCCATCCCTGGCAGTGTTCAAGGCCAGGTTGAACGAAGCCTTGGGTGACACAGTTTAGTGTGAGGTGTCCCTGCTTATTGCAGGGGGGTTGGAACTGGATGATTTTAAGGTCCTTTCCAACCCTAACTATTCTATGATTCTATAAATAGGCTTACGCAGCGATAGGCAGGTGATAAAACTTGGGCAAGAAGTGGCACAAATGTCATGGAAGGGATTTCCCCCCTTTACAGCAGCAGTGCTGGTGCTTTGTTGCCACCACTTCTGGGCCTCAGATGAATAAGCTACCATTCACATCTGTTGCCCACGGCCAGGTACTCCCAGCCTTGTATTTCCCACTTTGCTGTTTCAGCACATGGCCTGTTTTACCAGGTGGTGAAACAGATCACAAAGCTAACTTGGAGTGGAGGGGCAAGGATTGTTTTCATCTTGATCAGCATCTTAAGGAGTACAAACAGCTAGGTCAACAAGAAGGGGCTCTGCGGGGACAGGAATGAACATGCGAAGCAGTTGCGTTAAGCCAGCATTGCTGATGAAGAATTGCCAGCTGAGTAAAGCCTGCTTTTGGGATCACGTATCTAGTGTGGCCCAAGCTTTGACCTGTGCTTTTTAGCCCTGCTGAGTGTCAGTGAAAGGCTATTGTCAGCTCTTTCTTCACTCACCTTCTATAGTGAAGAGCAGATGTTCAAGTCAGAGCATATGCACTTTTTTTTTTTGCCAGCTCCACACCACGAGTCATACTGATAGCAACTGAAAGACCCACTTACATGCTAGGAGTGCCTGTATTTCATAGGTGGTGGTAGTACATATGTACAGTAAGGCTGTATTTCTCCCCTGTCAGCAGGTTCCGAATTACACATGCTAGCTGTCTGCATCTTGCCCAATGAATTTACTTCTGGAAATGGAAAGGGCCCAGAATGCATTATCCATAATAAACTGCTGCTGTGGATGGTTTTAGTTTGTTTTTCTTAATATGGAGGAATGCATATATCAAATATATAACATTATGGACAAGGTGTCTGCTTCTGTCGTGGACCCTGTTGTACAGAACTTCAAACACTGGGATTTTAGGAAATTGGGAGGCTCTGTAAAGTGAAAGTAGCATGCAGCTGATTTTGGTGCATTAGGAACTGGAGCAGAGCAATGCCAAAGCTTTAGATACTAGTCACATTTTACTTAAGTGAACTGCTAGAAATGCCATGAGGGCACATCCTGTGATCAGTGAGAGGTATACCTCTTATGTGTCTAAAATTGTTGTTTGTTTCCTGTAGTATGCAAAAGAATGCCCTGCATGCTTTAAAAAATAATTGTATGTAATGATAATACATAATGAAGATGATCAGAGGGCTCAAGCACCTCTTCTGTGAAGACAGGCTGAGAAAGTTGGGCTTCTTCAGCCAGGAGAAGGCTGAGGGGAGGACTTACAACAGTCTTCCAGTACCTAAATGGGGCCCACAAGAAATCTGGAGAGGGACTTCTTACAAGGGTCTGTAGTGACAGGACAAGGGGGAATGGCTTTAACCTGACAGAGGGGAGATTGAGATGAGATATTAGGAAGAAATCCTTTCCTGTGAGGGTGCTGAGGCGCTGGCACAGGGTGCCCAGAGAAGCTGTGGCTGCCCCATCCCTGCCAGTGCTCAAGGCCAAGTTGTGGATGGGGCTTGGAATAACCTGCTCTAGAAAATTTAGTTTCCTGATATTTTTCTGTGTGGGGTTGAGCATCTTCAGAATTCTCCTTTTTTTTAAAATGCTGTGTCATCTCAATGCCCCCACTTCTGAATCAGTACATTTTTCTCTATCAAAAGGGTATTGATACACATGTGGCAAGTTCCAGGATTTATACATGGGTGTGCTCACGTGTGTGAGTAACCATGCTGCCATCTTGAAAGTTCTCAGGTTAAAATTCAGAGCTGTTTTGCACAGAAAAGGAAGAAAAGGTTGGAAAAGATGAAAGTCCAAGGGTACCAGACTAATCTCATTTAGAAGCTTATTTTTTTTCTCTGCTAAATTTCATTTTACTTATGCTTCAGAATAGATCAAGGATTACCTTAAAAACAGCTTGAGGGGCAGACCTAGAATATTCCTGTCCTTCCTTCATTATAAAAGCTAAGGTCAAAAGGTTCAAAGAGCCTAAAACTTGTTTCTGGTTCCAGCTGGGCATAAACACAGGTATTGGTATGGCCTATTTTGATTTCCACTGTTTCAGGATTTGAATGTTCTGATAATTACACAAAGATCCTATACATTCTCACAGCAAAAGATGTGTAGTTTCCTTTTACAAAGAGAAATACTTGGTCAGTGGTTTTTGTCTGTCTTTCTCATGGATGGTCACAATACTTAAGAGGAGTATTTCTTTATAGACGTAGTAACTTACTAGCTTTCATTTTATTTTCAGAACCTTGTGTTCAGCAGCCACTGTAAAGCAGTTACTGGCTATTCAGATCATGTCATACATCGAAGGAGATCAGCTACCTCATGTGTACGGTGCTGCCAGGTGACTGAGCTGCCGTCCTTCCTGTGCATAGCCAGTCCACGGGTAAGTCTCAAGTTAAGTTGTAAATTATGTATTTTCTATTGTGTTTTAAATCTTGTTAGAATCGTGTCTTAGGAACAGGATGATCTATTGCTTTCTTTTGGTTGGGTAAAACTGTTGTGAGGATATCCTCTTGCTACTGTATTCAATAGTAGTTTTTTTTTGTAGGGGAAGTGACTGTAATGTGCCCTGAAGGCAAAAGGAGAGTTCTGAGATGTACCTCATAGGAGTTGTTCTGAGATACATAAGATTTTACTTTCTCTCCTAGTACCAGAAGCAGTAAAATTACAGAACAGGTTAAGTAGATTCTTCCCCAATAATCTAAGAGGGTAGATGAAGATATGCTATGAACAGAATGGCTTGATTGTTTGGTCAACGGTGATGACAAAAGGGAGCTGAGGAGCAGTGTTTTTTTGAAAAGGATGTTAGTTTTCTCTCACTGCATCAGCTTATGTGCCAGAAAGGAAACACCAAATTGCACTGTGTAAGAATTACTTAAATTGGCATTTTCTAAATCTTTTGGATATTTAGTTGGTACTGCTTGGGATTGTCCATCACCTATCAATTGAATTTTGAAATTACTTTAGCTGAAATTTCCTGGGCTGACACAAGAGACCTTCTGAAGTCTATGGATACTGAATTCCATTTTGTTGGATCTCGACAAAATTGGGCAAAGCATACTTTTATTACCAGACTGTACAGATGTTACATTCTTTACTCACTGTTGATGTTATTGCTTGATCAAATGGGCCCACGTGCAATTATACATATGCATCTGGAGAAGGGTAGATGGCAAGTAGGGCTCTGTGCTTATTGCCTACATGCTGTTGCTTGAGCAGAGTTCATCTGTGCCTGCAGCTTCAGGGGCCAGGAATCCAAACTGAACTTCTCGAAGTCACGCATCACCTCCCGGTCACAACATACTCCTATCCCTGGAAGTGTTCAGGGCCAGGTTGGACGGGGCTTTGAGCAACCTGGTCTAGTGGAAGGTGTTCCTGCTCATGCCATTTTGCATTGAGAGATTTTGCCATCTCCCCCAAAGATCAGTCCTATGCTTTGACTGCAGACGGCAGTACAAGATAGCATCAACCCTAAAAGTCTATTTTGAGTGATGGAAATGTGTACAAAATGTTAACACAGACTTCACAGCATTTCAGGTGGCTGTATATATAGACCCATAAGCCAGACTGGTTTAAAAATAGCTCTTGGCTTTTTGCAAACCAGTGGCTTTACCATTATTGCTAAGATCTTGTCTGCTTTTTTAGTTTTATTTCAATATGTACCATAATTGTGCTTATGAATCTGTTTAAACTATTGTTTGGTCCTTGCAAAGAGATGTCTCTGTGAGATGAATCTGTTCCACAGAGCTCCTGTAAAACAGGACTGGACCACAGCTTCCAGCCAAAAGATTTTGTTCCATACTTTTTACTTAGGGTTAGCTGATAAATATTCAGAGAGGTGCAGCCAACATCTAAGATATCGGGCAGTATGTCCTGAGGTATGGGTTGCTCCCTTTGCCTTACTGTTCTGAAGTACAGTATTTAAAACTGGTGATATTTAAACTATTTTATTGTTTATCTTTTAGTTAAGTCATTAAAATACCTTCATTTCCATGGTATAATGCTGCATATCTATTATTCTTAGTATGTAGCAGTTAATTATGTCATGCTAGAGTAAGCTGGAACAAAAAATTGAAATCCCTTCAAATACATGAAAACTTTTAATCTGCAGTCTTTTAATGTTTAATGTTTCAGATGCTCCATTATCACGCTAATTTCTACCCCTACTCAATTGTGCAGAAAGTCCACTGCTTACTGTTGCCTGTCAAAACCTGAAGACCCCCATACTATTTTTTCCAACACAGGTCCACTTCCTTTTTTATAATGTGAAGCTTTCGCAAGCTTGATTTCCCCTGCATTCATTTTCATTTGTCACATTGCTTTTCATATTCCCATAGGTAATGTCATTTGCACACTGTTAGGATTCATGACAATATTTTTAACTTACATGGATTTACATGGATTTCTTTTTCCCCTATTTTACTTTTGAAATCAAAGCAATAATGACTTCTAAAGTAATGATACATTTGCTTCCTATGTTGGTGAAGAAACCTACAAAGCATTGCAAGTTTGTAACTTCTCTTTGTTATAAGACCATACTGTAAGGTTAATTTGTTTAATATTAAAGTTTAGATGCAATTTTAGATGAGTTTCAACACATTATTAGGTCTCTATGTACTATGTGAAAGTTTCTACGAGCTTTCTTGTCTAAATTTGCTTATAAATATCTTTTGTAAACAGCCCAGAATGTTGGCCCAAAACATATTTATATTCAGGAAAAATAGAAGTTGGTGATCTGCATTTTATTGGAATGATTCTTAGGCTGGATAAGTGAACTGTTGTCTTATTTATAGTTGTGTGAGTGTTCTACTTGTATTTGCTTGGATCATGTGGTTTAACTCCTGGTGAAGTATCAAAACTAAAACCCAGGCTGTTGTGGAGTGTACCATGGCCCAGTTCTGCTTTTGGTCTTTATCACTGCAGTATCTTGAGGTTGGTATGAGTGAGGTAAGAGAAGGCTCTGGATTGTACAAAGGACAGCCCTGTCTGCTGGAACAGACTCCTTACCTGAGGACATTACAGTTAATGGCATACAGCTGTTTAGCTAACATGGACCTTCTACATTCTGTGCAGCTTTGGGTGGACGTGGCAGAGCAGAGGGAGTTAAAGTGGTAATGGAGCCATTCCAGAATAGCTCACATGGCACGAAATCAGAGTTGCTGTGTTTGCAACACTGGTCTGTCCAGCTGGGTTGTATATACTAAAGCAGGTAATAGGGCAAGGAATTTGGAGAATGGCCAGAAGAAAAAGATCACCCTGTGCTCACTGGCACTGTTCCTGTGGCCCATTTCTTCTCAGATCAGCTGTCAAGCCCAAGAAATGTGCTATTCCAAAATAGGGCTCCTTCCCTGTTCATTCGTTTTCCTGTCTAATTTATGTATCCTCCTAATACTAAATTACCACATGAGTTTCTGTTAAAGATGATACATAAGTCTCATCTCTGCTCGGTAAATACTTGATTGTGAAGGGCAAAAATGAAGGGTGCGGCAAGGATGCTATTCTTTTTTCCTCTCAGCTTTTCTATCAGTTGTGTGGCAATTGGCATGAGGCATTGTTTATCAAAAAGCAAGTAGTGTGTGCCTGGTTGTTCACAGGACTTTATGTGGTGTGGGGAGATGTTGCATCTTTGCTTATTTTAAGCCCAGCTTAAGATTGTTTCCATTTGTACATGTCAGTAACTCTTTAATTCTTAAAATTTGATCCTGTGGGAAGGTACCTGAACTGGGGATTTGGGGATGAGGGGAAATCTAAACAAGAATATTCATGATTATTTTACTTACAGGTAACAGCTGTGCCACTGGAGTTCTACTGCAATGACCGAAGTGCAGAATATGAGCGCAGGGCACTGAAGGAAGGAGGATGTCTGGAAGCAAAGCAGTGTGTACTCAATGGAGCCCCTGAGCTAGCAGCTGACTGGCTGAAGCAATCCTCCCAGTTCTTCCCAGAGTATCCAGGAGGGCTGTTAGGGATCAGGCCTCAGAACGGCTGGTCTTTTATCAGGATACCAGGTAAGTTTGGAGGTTGTCACGGAACAGAGATGAGATTAAATAAGGACATCTGTTCTTCAGTGGTAATTACACTTGGTTATGGCTTTATGAGGGGGTGGTTGTGTGTTTATGTGTTTGTTTTTCCTCCTGGTATCTTAAAACACACCGTGATTTCAGATCCTCTATCTGCAATAAAGCTGTGCATGGATACTGAAAAAGCCTCATGCAAACTTTTCTAATGCTTACAAACCCCTCCTAGCATGTTAGTCCCCAAATGACTGTAATGAGAGAGATTTGCTTACTGAAGCACAATCTTTTCTCACAACTAAATACTGTTTTGAGGTTCGAGATAGGAAGATTGCAGGAAAAGTAACAGTCATATCTTACCTCTTAGTGTGTTGGAAGGCCTTTGTATTGACCTAAAAGATCTTTTGTTGGTTTTCCTAATGAAAAGATAAAAATTACTTGTAGCAGTGTACAGTGAGAAGGATGGGTTTGGGGACCAAGTTAGAGGAAACTGGCCTGGGCAACAAGGCATGTGGTGTGAGATTTACAGAGTTTCAGTTGGAATAAAGAGGACTTACTCATATTTCCTGGTAGAGCGGGGGAAAATGTACCAGTGTACTTGTAAATATACTTCATTTTGCTTTTTTCGCTAGAATTAGACTAAAGTAATCCAAGATTTACTAGAATTTGCTTGCCAATACTGCATTGAATTCCATGGGGCAGACGCATTCTGGCTGTTGGAAGATGGTCCTGAGCAGTGAGCAGAATTCTGCAGAAAGTACTAGAGATCTGAGAGATAGCCAAGAGGAAAAACAGCTTACACTGCCAGATGCTAAGTTATTCCCAGACCCTTTTGGGTCAAGGATGTTTGGCAGGGGAAGTTAGTACAGTAGAAGGAAAATGGCCTTTTGCTTGCTACAGTCTGGTTTAAGAAGGTACCTCATAAGTACTTGGAGTCATTTGAAGCACGTGCATGTTTGCACCTATGTAATGAAGTAACGATTTTTCATGAGCTCTCACTATACTATAATGCTGAGTGACAGTTGATGACTTTATAGTTTTTTCAGGAATTCATTGAATTATCCATTATTTGGGAACAGGAAGTGAATTGCTGTAGCAGAAAGGAGGGAAATAGTGAAGGGATAATTAAGGTGGATGCATGCATAAAGAAATGTGAAGTATCAGATGTAGCATTGAGAGAGGGCTGCATTCTCTTCAGAAGACTTCCATTTAAGATGATGACTTTGATGGTTGGGATGAGTGTGTATGTAAAGCTGCATGCATTTAGGAGATGTTGGAACTGCAAGTGAATTTAAAGAAGAGTGATTTCATACAGCTGTGTTTTAGTTAGGTGGAAGGTAGCATTCAAACCTAAACTTAATCTGAGAGAAAAGGGCACATACCACTGCATACAGCTATGTTTATATGTGGAGAAGCATGCACAGTGCATTACAGAAAACAACTGATACACTGAAGGAACCATTTACAAGGCTGAAGTCTAAAGTCTAGCAGGTGTCAAATGGAATGGGTGGTGTGAAGGTTTGCAGTAAATGGGTGGCAAGTAGAACCGGGGGATATCTCTCTCCTAACCCTCCACTGTCCTCTCCCAGTCTCAGTGTTCCCAGTATCCTGGCAGCAGGCTCAGCTGCGATCACTGTGGGAATCTCTTGAGGCTTTTCCTGTTCTTTGAAAGAAAAATGGTCCTGGATTAAATGGCAGGAAGTGTCTGAGTCCTTTTAGCATCGATAAAAAGCACCGGCCTCACTGGCTGTTTACTGTGAGAGTCAGCTAGCTCCTCACTGACCCCATTGTGCCGTGCAGACTGTCGGGAGGGGAACCTGGGGTGTCAACTGGAACCCAGACTTTATCTCTCTTTCCTCTGCATTTTCATGCCCAGAGGCACTTTTTCTCATTCTCCAGAGAGCACTGAGCCCAGCTACAGTCATCAGCCAGAGCTCCTGACAGGGGTTATTTTGAGTCATAATCATTCGTGACTGCTCTTCCCAGGCTATAGGATCCCACTGCGTCCCCATGTAGATAATTTATGTCCATATCCCTGCATAGCTGGAGGCAGGAACTTTTTATTTCAGACTGAAAGCTAAACAATGTCAATTGACACTTACTTTCTTTTTGGTCTGGTTCTCTTTTCTTGTTTATTTCATGCAGTGCTGAAGAACCCAAAACCTGCATCCTAGGGAGAGTTTTTTCACGTGCAGTCCAGGACCTCTACCTCCTGACTGGTCTCAAATTTCAAAAGCTGTTTTGATGCTATTCAAAGACAACATTTTATTTATATATATATATATATCTCGAAAGACATTGTAATTGGAAAATTTTCACCAATCATTAAAAATGGAAAATGTAGAATTGCAAATTTTTGAAATGCCATTTAAAAAATAGAAGTAAACCACCTTTTTGTCTTCCAAGGTACAAGGGAATGAGAAATAGAGAGCTATTAGAGGTAGAAGACACTTTCTTTTTCGAATACTAATAGTGTTTCCTGAAGATGGATGGCATGAATAAAGTACATTTTCTCTTACCACTTCCCGGAATTTGTCCTTTGAATCACTAGGTGGCAGGCTTTCAGCATGCAAAACTGTTTATCTTACAAAACACAATGATATCAAGATAGCACATTCAAAGATGCCAGGTTAAAGTCAAATGGTTTTCTCTCCCACAGATGATAAATCTTTTTTGTTATTGTTGTTGTTAGTTCTGTTTTGTTTTTCAACCATAAAAAAAAGCCAAACCCCACAACTTTCTCACCAGTGCGGTCTGCTCTGACACTAAGATATTGGAGAAATTACAAGCTGTTAATAAGTTGGTAACTTTTCAGACTGTAAGACCATCTGCAAATAAGTTCTTTACTTGTAATTTGTATTTTATTGCTATTTAAAAATAGTAGCTTACACAATGGAGACCTAAGGAGCCAGCAGCAAAGGACATTCATCGTTTCCAGTTACCAAAACTTAATTCTACCTATCTATGCCTGTGTGAGAGACATCAAGAGCATTTTGCTTTTGGAAACTTGCTGATATGTTAATCTGAGCCAGTCAAAACTGATGCTTGAACAGACCCTGTTCGTTCTCCATTTCCTTCCAGTCAGATGGCTTTTGGTTAATAATCATATTAGTTTGTCATGCATATCTAGACTTTCCATGTTGCTTCACTCAGTTCATTCTGAAACAGCAAGCTGACCAATTACAATAAAAGAATGCCGTGGCTTTATGGATTTAAAGGAAAGAATAACATTTTGTATAGAGTAAACATTGCTACTGCACAGACTTTTGGAGATTTTTTGGTATTTTAAAACCAAATGACTGCAAGTAATTTCCATTTTTACTTAATTGCCTAAGTTCTAAGCTTGTTTTTCTTCAGAAGAATTCATGAAACTATTAACAGTAGTTAATAGTATGTAATTGAGTTCTCTCTAGAGATGAGTGTGTCATTAGAAATATGTTGCACTTGGAACAAATACCATCCAGAGCTGTGGTCTAGAGTTTTCTTTACAGTATCTCTTTGGCTTAGCTCCTGAGTTTATGGATTCCCTGAGGTGGTTGCTAATGATTCAGTCAAAAAGGTGGCACTTGCTCCTGGCTAAGCAACAAGATCACCCTCAGAAGGAAGAGCAAATTGGAGGAAAAACAGTGACTGGATAGGCAGACAAGCAGGAAAGAGCAGAACTCTCTTGTCTTGGATTCTTAGCTAGTGAATTGCAGGAGCATGGGTCTAAAATTATCGAAGGAGAGAAAGTTCACAACATTGACTTATAGTGCAAATAGAAGAGCTGATAATTTTAAGCATTATTGACATCTCAGTTTTTTGAATTTTGGAAAGGAGTATTGTTGGCTCCAGCATCAAGTCCATTATTTATGTATAAGCTAAAGGAGATTTTTGAAAGAAATATTGATTGAAATATTAAAGTAATGAAGAGTCTCCCATGTTTCCAGATAAAAGTGTTTCTGACTAGTTTTACTTCACTGTTAGAAGGCTAAGAGCGAAGTTTGCGTTGGTTGTACAGTTTTAATAAGTCACTGGATACTGTGCCCTTCTCTGCTGGTATATAGTTCTCTTCAGTTGTTAAAAGCCTTTGTCCAAAAGAGGAACCTTGAGTATTGCCATTTGCCATTTGAAAAATTGAAACAAACCAAGTTTCCGAATTCCTTTGCTGCAAGAAAAGCTTTTTAATACAATGAAATAGTGGGGACTTTTCCTGAATGGTTTCTGGTTTTTGCAACCTGTCTGAAAGGTGTATTTTACCTGGGCATATTATTTCAAAATGACCTCTTGAATTAAGTATAGAACAACATCTACATTCCTGCTTTTCTTACCAAAGCCCTTGTTGCACCTGCAAGAGTAAGACTTAGCCCTCTGTGCCATGTCACTGCACCTAGGTACTCATGGACTGTATTGCCTGCCATGCTGATAAACCCTTTTTAGAAGCACTGTTGAGTGATCTGTACTCCTCTGTTCCACTAGTATGGACTTGGTTTTAGCTGTATGAAAATGTTGAGGTGAATGATTTAATTTTTATATGTACCTTTTTAATGTAGCTGGAATATTGTGCAAGGCAGTTAATTGCCTTCCAGAAAGCTGGATTTTTTTCAGCCCATGAGTTAATCCATTCTGTGCAACAAGAAGTGTGCGGAAGTGTTACCTGCTAGACATGTCGAAAATATTTGGGTTCTGTACTAGCCTGCACCATCTGCAGTTGTCAACTTTCCGTTTTGGCTGTAAACCTAAAATCAGACATCCCAAAGAATAAAGAATCATCAGTGGCCTTTCCAACTGATAATTTTTTGGAAGAAAATGTCTCTTTATCCTCTTTCAGCAGTAGTGCATTGTTTACTGAAGTTTATGTACAGAATGTACAAACAGGAAGATCTCCTTCCTGAAAAATACTTCATGAGCAGTGCTGAAACAGAGAGGACATAAAGTATAAAATCTGAAGTGATTTAAGAAATGTTTCCAGATGGCAAGCTTTATTTTTTCTTAAAGGCAAAGGGCAGGGAGAAAAAAGAAGAGTTAAGGCAGTGCTGTGAATCATAGAATCATAGAATAGTTAGGGTTGGAAAGGACCTTAAGATCCAACCCCCCTGCCATGGGCAGGGACACCTCACACTAAACCATGTCACCCAAGGCTCTGTCCAGCCTGGTCTCGAACACCGGATGGAGCANTGAATCATAGAATCATAGAATAGTTAGGGTTGGAAAGGACCTTAAGATCCAACCCCCCTGCCATGGGCAGGGACACCTCACACTAAACCATGTCACCCAAGGCTCTGTCCAGCCTGGTCTCGAACACCACCAGGGATGGAGCATTCACAGCTTCCCTGGGCAACCCATTCCAGTGCCTCACCACCCTAGAGAACTGTTCTTCGCTTTCTATGTTAGTGAGGGGTTTGATCTTGGAGCTAGATCTGTTGAGGGTGAATACAAAGCTCAGCAGCAGGTAGCAGCGGATGTCCAAAGGACAGCATTTTAGCATGAGAAGTGGAAAAAAATTCTTCAGCTGTCAAGGCGCGTTGTGGTTGTTGATGTGATCAGAATCCTTAGATGAGAGAAATGGCTGTCCAAAAAAGGATTGAGTCTGTACTCATGAGATCAATCTGTGATGAAATTTTGCCATGTGGATATATTCATATACTCCCATCTTAGCAAACAGAAGTTATTGTTAGCAGTGTGTTTGTAAGTGTCAGCCAGAAGGGGTGTTGCAGTTTCTTTGATCACAGCTCATTACTTTAGGGATTATAATACAGTGAAGTGCTGGGAAAACTTAGAAGTTAGCTTGTTGCATGTAGCTGTTCTGGCTTTATTAGTTACTTGCTTTTCATCCATTTCTTTTAGACAAAGAGAGTCTGATCACTGATAGTGGAAAACTTCATGCTCTTGATCTTCTATTGACACGGCTGAAATCCCAAGGACACAGAGTTCTCATCTACTCCCAGATGACACGAATGATTGACTTGCTGGAGGTAGGAGAGCTGTAGCCTACAGAAGACAAATTCTGAAGATGTAAATTTAGCAACAGTATTTCGGAGAAAATACTGTCATTTGGATGCAGCAGACCTGACATAAGATTGTACTGAAAGATATACAGTAAATGCATTAATACGAAAAAATAATAGCTGCCATACACAGTTATATCTAAGGTGCAGTCTAGTGTTACACTTCCAGCAGTGTACAACAGCAGATGCTATGGGAAAAATGTACAAGAGGGGTTGCATAGCTCAATTATCCTCTTTTGCTGGTTTTGAACAGCTTCCTTGTGTTTTCATATGATGCTCATGTGCCCTTTCATGGGAAGGAGGAGGGAGAATAGTCAATAACTGTATGTTGTTTATGTTGCTTATAATTTCACAGACTTATACTGTTTCCCTCTATCATCTTAATCCTGTGCAAAAGTTTCGTAGAAGTTCTCTGGCTTATATAATAGGAAGGAAAACAGGAATTAAGTCATTACTTGTTATTTAAATACAGCCAGTCTGCCTCAGAAGGGAAAACATGAGTATTCGATTAGCAGCCATACCACTAAACGGCTGGTCTGAAGAGGCATTTGTAGAGCTATTAATTTAGTTTCCTATTGGTGATACTTACAGTGGTTAGAAAGAAATAACTTTATTTCTCTGGGCCTTTGTGGAAGACAGCGAAGTTTGAGGTTTTGGTTGGATCTGAACAAGGAGTCAGTGTTTTCTGTTAGCATTCCATTTAAAGGCTTGGGGGCACACCATTTTGCTATTTGACCTCCTAAATGCTCAACTTTATTTGTTGGATAAGCCACATAGCAAGTTTTTCTTCCTCCCCACCCATGTAACAGAAGCTGGAGTTAAGCAAGCTAAAAATCAAGTAAGGACTCAGTTTGTAAGAAAATCCTTCCAAAAGATACATAGCAGTAGATACAGTAGCACTGCACCAGCTACTAAGGAGAGAAATGACTTCTACTGCTGAACCCAGGACATAGCTATACTACCTGAGAGATCAAAATGCATCTTCTCTGCCTACTTGAATATGAAAGGGCAAAATATGTCCCATTTCTTTTAACTGTGTCAGTATAAGTTCTGTGGTATCATACTCACCTAATTTGTGCAGGGCAGAGATCACAAAACCTTGTTTACAGAGTTATAAAACCATCTTTATTTGATTTGCCTTCAGCTGAAGAACTGCTGCCTAATTCAACCATTAGAAAATGGCACATATAAATACAAGGAGGAAAATTACCTTTTCTCAACAGAAAGGGATTGAGTAGTATTATTTCATGCAGATGTGTATTTCATTCTTTTTAAGCTTATGCTTTTTTTTTCTCAATGTGTTTGCTTTCTCCTGTATGAAATTGTCCATAATTTCAGTGAGAATCACATTATGTTCATGTGATAAGGGGTAAGATCATATTCTGCATGAATATTTGATGTTAATGAAATTTAGGGGATTTTTTTTTCCTTAATTAGCAATTCTGGTTTTATTGGGTTTTTCTGGATGATCGAGTAGTTTCAGGAACAACTCTGTTTTTCTACTGTGTCCCCTTCACAGGAATACATGGTTTATAGGAAACATACTTACATGAGATTGGATGGTTCTTCAAAGATTTCTGAACGAAGGGACATGGTAGCAGATTTTCAGAACAGGTAATGTATTGTACAGCATGTGCTAAATTGTGTATACATAGAGAATTGGTATTAGATATAATGGAAATGAAATAGAATTGAATAGATTAAATGAATGAAATGAAATAGAAATTAATAGATGAAATTTGCACTTAAATTATCTTTCCTGATGTCAAATGGGCCTCTCATGTGAAGCAGTTTCTAGGAGATTTGCTGACCAGTAATCAGTGGTATTGATATTTAGGATTTTGTCATCAGTAAACAGTATTGGAAACAATTTTAGTGTACCCACCTACTGTGCTTCTTGCCTTTCCAAATATGCTATTGCTTATAAAGAAGCTCAGGAGAAAGGCAGATGTTCTTTGGCTATTATATACCCTGACAGTTGACACTGTGAAGATGAGATTGAAAATCTCACATATGCTAGAGCTTTGAAAAGGACCTATTTTTCTGCAAAACAAACCATTCAAGCATGTTTTATTAAGAAATCTTAAACTAAGATAGTAAGATATGCTATAAACCTTTTCATTTAGTAAGCCAAAATGGATGTTTGCAATCCATTTATGAGCACATCAAGAAAGAAAAGTGTGTAATCATGTTATTAGAAGTTAATATAGTATAACTTTGTCTCCACTAGGGCACATTATTTTAATGATTGAGTTTACGGTTATTAAGTTTCCGTTTAATCAGGGGATGTGGCTTGACAGGATGTCACTTTGGTATAGTAATTCACAGTAGGGTTATCCTCTCTGGATGTTGATGTGAGCTTTTAAGAACTTCTCTTTTTCAGAGGAGTTAGGTTTGTAGATGGTTGTTTATTGCAAGGTGAAAGCAACATTTTAGACTAGAGAATAGTCCTTGTGTTTGTGGTCCCAACATATCATAGCTGAAGGTAGGAGGGAAGCTGTATACAGCCAGCTTAAAGATCCGAAGGACTGTGTTGCAGTGAGTCTTCTAGTGAAATCCTCAGAGCAGTAAAACTCGGAAAGAATGTGTGCCAAATACCTGAAGCGAGAGGACCATGCAGTATTTTTCTGCCTGTTTCCAGGTGTCAGAAACAGGTTCCTCCTGGAATCCTGACACGTCTTCCTGTAGGGTCCTTTAACCAAAAGAAGAGAAGAAATTTGTTTTTATTAGTGAACAGAATGTGTTTTTATTAATGAATAGAACAAATGAAGATAAATAATCATTCCAGGAGGAAATCCCTTTGAAATACAGGTCAGCCAGTCTAAACAAAGATTCCTATTAAAATGTTAGTTATGTTCCTCATATACATGATTTGCTGATGAGAAATATTTCCAGGAAAAAAAGCCTGACTGAGACTAAACTGCCCTGCAGGATATCCTAGCAAGGTGTAGAAAATATGTAGCTATGGAATGATAATTTGTTCTCCTAGTCTATAGCACTGTCCACTTTCTTTCCTTCCCATATGGCATTTCCAGAAGGATTTCACAGGTGACTGCCTGCATTGCACATTCTACTATTGTTACGAGATTGAAAAGATTTCCTGGCTAAGGATTACCTACACTGTGAGCAGGCACCTGCTGGCTCCTTTGGCTTTGTACCTGCAAGATGAGGTCTAGAGATTGACAGCTCAGCTTCAATTCCTCCCAGCTCAGCTTCAATTCCTTCCAGCTGTCCATAGGTCAGGGTGGAGTTTTGTACTCTTAGATTTTGGACTGCCATATGCATATGGACGGTCTGGTACCAAAAGGAAGTGGCATTGCAGAGTGTCTTAAGCAGACGGCCTTGCTCTGTCACTGCTGAAGTACAGTATGTCAGCCTCTTTGGACTTCTTACTAGTACCATTTGCTTTGTTAGTGTCAACCTGTTCACAGATCCATTTGGTTGTTCTGGTTATGGTTAACAATTTTAAATACTGCTGACCCCCCCCCAGGAGCACTAGTGAGGTTCACAACCTTTGTGGAAATGCTGATTTCACTGTTAACCACTTGAATTTTCAATAGTACTTGGTCATCCTTCATAGAGACCTCTCTCCTGGTTTGTTCTGTTCAAAGCACCCTATTTAGAACAAAACTTGCGTCTACACAGTTTCAACATTTATTTATCTTTCTTTATCAATTGAGCATTGTTCAGGCGAGATTTTTTTCAGCAGTGGTCAGTTCTGTGAAACAATGAATTGTTCTTTGTCCACATGAAATTTGAATTTCCGTTTCAGGAAAGATAAACAAGCCCTGGTTTGTTTTGATAGAGATTAATAAGATGCTATTGCAAATTGAATGTTTGCCTGTTCCAGCAGTTCTGATTTGTAGATTAACTTCTCTCATTCATATGCTTTTTTTTTTACTTGACCATGAATGAACAGCACACAATGTTCTGAAGTGTTCAAGTAATAGAAATAGCCCTGCTCACTTTGTATGGGCCAAAAAATTTACTTCTGTGGTTATTTCTTGTTTATCACTCACAATATAAATCTTTTTCCTCTATAGGAATGATATTTTTGTGTTCCTGTTAAGCACAAGAGCTGGAGGCTTGGGCATTAACCTTACAGCTGCAGATACGGTAAGTGAAGTTTGGTAAAGTAATACAGAATTAAAAGATCATAGAATCATAGAATAGTTAGGGATGGAAAGGACCTTAAGATCATCCAGTTCCAACCCCCCTGCTATAAGCAGGGACACCTCACACTAAACCATGTCACCCAAGGCTTCATCCAGCCTGGCCTTGAACACTGCCAGGGATGGAGCACTCACAGCTTCCCTGGGCAACCCATTCCAGTGCCTCACCACCCTAACAGTAAAGTATTTCTTCCTTATATCCAATCTAAACTCCCCCTGTTTAAGTTTTAGCCCATTACCCCTTGTACTGCAGTCCCTAATGAAGAGTCCCTCCCCAGCATCCTTATAGGCCCCCTTCAAATACTGGAAGGCTGCTCTGAGGTCTCCCTGGAGCCTTCTCTTCTCCAGGCTGAACAGCCCAATCTTTCTCAGCCTGTCTTCATACGGAAGATGCTCCAGTCCCCTGATCATCCTCGTGTCCTCCTCTGGATTTGTTCCAACAGCTCCATGTCCTTTTTATGTTGAGGACACCAGAACTGTACACAATACTCCAGTATTTATATACATAGTGTATAGTTTTTGGTATAAATATTTGTTTGCTTTTCCTGCCTCATACATACCTACAACCACCATTCCTCCCAAGCTGCTCATGTCCTGCCTCCCAGCCTCACTTTTTATGTAGGAAAATTGGTCTTTCTATATGAAAGTCAGTATTTTCAGTGCAGCCATCCACATCATGAAATTGCATAACCTTGCTTATTTTGATCATAATTACAGTGTAGTTTACCTTGATGATAAAGTTGTAGAATACTGGGCACACGATACACAGTTTTGGGTTGTATTTGGAAGTATCTTTGTTCTCCGCACATACCTTAGTACCAGAGTCTAGAAAGGAGGGATGACTGAAGGGGTCTACAGATGCACTTGACATTTTCATACAGTGAATGCTGTTTCATGTGTGACAGTTTGCTGTAAGGTTCAGCTACAAAGGAATCAGTAGGACAAATATAGGTTATGCTTTTTTCTGTGCACAGAAGAATGAAGCAGTGCCTCTTAAAGTACAATGTATTTTTGTAGTTGAATATCAGCTACTTAGGAAGGATAAATTTCTCCTCCCCCTTACTCACCCGACGTGTAAAGGCATACCGATTTAGGTGAATTGAAAGGATTTGTACTCTGAAGCACCTGTCACTAATCACTAGGGAAGGAATATTGACTTACATGTCCCATTCATCTTTGCAGTAACAGCTATTCTTGTGCTTCTAACCCAATACCTTGTGTGCATGCAAATTTGACCCCAGGACAGCCTGTAGTGCTTAGCCCCACAGAGTCAAAGAACTCTGAATCAAAAATATTACATAATTCTTTTTTAAAAGTACCCCATCGTATCTTCCTGTCACTTACAACAAATCAGAAGGCGGCAAGTATCTGTAGCATTTTCAGACCTGAAAAATTGTCTCAATTGAAGTTGCTTCAACAAAGGAAATAAACAGATGGAAGCACAGGCATGCTCCTACAGGCTCCTCACATGAGCATTGCTGTTACAAAAACATGAGTTCTGTGTTTTTGTAGCTTTTTCAATGCTTTGGTGTCCAAATTTATTTTTAAATGGTTTTGGGTTGTGTGCTTCCTGTGTATAAAGTACTGTTGGAATGACAGGGCAATGTGGATGCAATGCGGCATTTCAGGTTTTTACAGTAAAAGGACCGCCAGAAGTGCTAGACTAGACTTTATCCAGGTTTGAAAGAAAAATAAATTGGAGTATTACTTTTGTGTGAAATTCTAATTTGATGGGCTTTATTTTTTATTTTTTTTTTAAGATGAGTAACATTAAAATGAGTTCATGGTGTGGCAAGCCTGTAATTAATTACATGACAGTGATTTAATGTGGTGGCCAATATAGGAATTTTGTGCCTCTGAAACAGATTTGTTGAAGAAGATATTGAAGACATTCTATGGAAGTTGAAACATTTACAGTGTCAATTAGTTTGAATTTATCTGAAATACAATGGAAAAGACTTTATAGGACTGGGCAAAGCTCGGTTATTGCAGCCTGCAGAGGGGAGACATGTATTTTATCAGGATATTGGATTTTCATTTATTTAGGGTGCTGTAAATGTGTAGGTTTATTTAATTCTTTCTGTTCCGGTGTTGTTTTGCAGGTGATCTTCTATGACAGCGATTGGAACCCAACAGTAGACCAGCAAGCCATGGACCGGGCACACAGGCTGGGTCAGACCAAACAAGTCACTGTGTACAGGTTGATATGTAAAGGCACCATTGAGGAGCGCATCTTACAAAGGGCTAAGGAAAAGAGTGAGGTAGGAATAAGAAATTGTCTGGAAGAAGTTGCAGAAATGGTATCAAAATAAGTAAAGAAACAGAAAGAGTATCTGTAGGGAGACGAAAGAGAAGCCAGAAGTTTTTGTTCACAAAACGAATCTGTGTCCTTAACACAGCAGCACTGCATCTGCATTATATGAACTAGGAAGAAGCTAATCATTCACAGTATGACTTCATTAAGCTATTTCTTATGATGCAATGAAATGACATGGGCTTCTTTAAGAATAGAGCGTTTATCTTTGCTATGTCAGGGCTACTGATTCCTCTCATGTTAAACTGTTACATGCCAGCTGATTTTTTAAAGAAATTTGGAAGGTAATCAAGTGAAAATCATTTGAGGTGGGAGGGTTGCCAGAAGAGCTCAGTGTCTTGCAGCATCAAGCAGTAAGTGTATTAGAAACCTGAAACCTTGTGAATCTTTATTGGCAGGAAAAATTGAAGCGGATTTACTTTCTTTGGTAGCAGCAGGTATACTCTATATAGCATGAAGATGTTTTGTCTACATGAGGTTTCTTTTAGCTTTTGTCTTTAATTAAATTCTGGTCATGGTGCTGCAGCAACTGAAGCATCTCCAGCTGAATGCACTCACATTTCCCTTGTTGGGATGTATCCATTTTCTCTAGGATACTGCACTAGAGTCACCTGACACCAACCTGGAAAAAAAAGCGTATTTTTTTTGCTGGTGATCCAAATCATCACAATTTGCTTAACACTAAGGCTTGTTCTCCTTTGTTAAGTTACAGCTCTTTGGGGTTTCTATACTGTCGTTGCAGTAATAGAGGTTAGATGAATTACTTAAACTGAGACACTGACCCAATGTGAGATTTAGCTTTCAGTCAAGGTGACCAAAAATGTTGTACCCTTTAAGAATGTGATCTGCATGATCCTCTGTGCAGATTACTTGAAAAATTGAACTGGTCATGTAGATCTGACAGGAATATTGTGGGTTTTTTTTCTTTTTGTTCAATATCTATTGAACAAATACTATTATCATTTGTTGTTTAGTACATTATGCTTTAGAAGAAGCAAAACTTTGCAGAAGGGATGTCATTTTTCTGCTCTCTGGCTTGATTGTTTCTCCTATTTTATACTTTTAATTATACTTTTAATAAATCTTCCCCGAAATTTTGCTACTAACTTTGGTATGAAAGAGAATTTTAGTCAATTCTGACTTACACAGATGTCCTGGCATCTTTTTTTGGCTGGCTTTCAGTGAAGGGTAGTGAGAATGGTTCATGGCTCTTTTGAGTAATTTTTCCTTTTTTTTTCCCTTTGTTTTTTTCTCTTCTAGATCCAACGAATGGTGATTTCAGGTGGCAATTTCAAACCTGACACCTTGAAGCCAAAAGAAGTGGTCAGCCTTCTGCTGGATGATGAGGAACTGGAAAAGAAATGTATGTGAAATTCATGTTGCAGCATTTTCCCCATCTTCCACTTCATTAGCTTATGAAATCTGTGTTTTTATCTCTACAAACACATGTATTGCTGATAACAACTTCTGTTTCCTGGCTCTTCTTGCATTGCCAACTCTTGTTAGTACAAGCTGGTTTCATATCACTGCTGAGCTGAAAGATGAAGTTGTGCAAGAGAGACATGATGATGTGATGAAGTTTTTATTGGCACTCATTCAGGATCATTACATTGTTCCTGAAAGAGCTTTAACAAGAATTATGTAGGTCATGACATGAATAGTACTAGTAAAAATGCTGTATTTTATCATACCTTTGAAACTGTATATATGCTTTTATGTTGCTTGAAAGAAGGATTTCACTGTAAGACTTTTTAGTAATCTGGATGCAAATAGTTTTAATACAGTATTGTTTTCAATGTGTTTTAGTTTTAATACAGCTGACTTCAATTTACAGTTCTGTTAGAACTGGAATTTCTTGTAAGATTCACAAAAGGATATGAAATATCTTTACGGTGGTGAACAACTTTGTATTTCTTTTCTGACAGTGCGTCAGCGCCAAGAAGAGAAGCGACAGCAAGAGGAAACAAATCGTGTGAAGGAACGTAAACGTAAAAGGGAAAAATATGCTGAAAAGGTACTTTGATGCAAAGAGGTTGCCTATGTCAGTGATAGAGCCAGAACAGCTTCAGACTCACTGTTACATGGTTTGGAAACATTTCATGCAAAGGCAGTCTAATATTAAAGTAAAGCTTTCTTCCCTCCACCACTGAACATCAATCTGTGGCACTTCCTTCTGCAGAAGAGGAATATTACAAAACACATAATGCATAATTATCTGTATTTTAATCATTAGCAACTTGAAAACTAAGGAAGTACTGCATACCCAAGCAACACTAGTGATTACCAGTAGTTTACAAACAATTTGAGGACTCATGCATGAAAAAACAAAGTGATCAACTGATCATTCTATGGCACATAAAATGGTGACTTAATACAGGTTTTGTTCTGCAAGAACCAAAAGCACCAAACACAAATAAAACCCATATAGCCATGTGGCTTCTGTGGAAAAAAGGAAGGTCAGTTTGTTTTAAAAAGATCATTAGAATTGGTTGTGTAATGAATTTCAAGCTCACTGCAAAAGGTAATGGAAATCAAAGTAATTCTCTAATAGTAATTCTCTATCATTCCAGCTATTGGGGGGGGGTGGGAGTGGGGGGGGTGTGTGTGACAGAAAACCACCCCCTACTTAAATCTAAAGAAGGAGCCTTTAAGGCATCTGTTACTGTGACCTTCAGAAACTTGTTTTGGGAAATTCTGGACATGGCATTCCTTCAGTCGTAATACTGCATTAGATGTTGAGATTTTGGGTTGCTTATTCTCTTTCTTCTATTTTACTGTCTTTCTCATTCCTGGTATTGCTTTACTTATTTCAGAAGAAGAAGGAAGATGAATTAGATGGGAAAAGAAAGAAAGAGGGCATGAACCTTGTGATCCCATTTGTTCCCTCAGCTGATAACTCCAACCTGTCTGCTGATGGGGATGACTCCTTCATTAGTGTAGACTCTGCCATGCCCAGCCCTTTCAGTGAGGTAAGACTCACTGCTGCTTTAAACATATTCTGTCTCAGGTGTGGCCTTCCATCCTGTAGGATTCTCACTTTCTGTTATTTTAGCTAGTGTAGAACTTTGAGTATGTGAGGAAGTGAAATATGTTAAAGGCAAACCATGGAAATGAAAGAAATATACTGAAAACGTAACAGCTGCTAGTAAGTTGTCTTACAGCACCTCACGTTATTGGACATTCCATTATTCCCCTCTTCATTCACTCTGCCCCTCTTTTCTTATGATGAATTCATGCCCTGACTCCTTCTTGCAGCTGCTGAAATTTTTCCATTCCTGTCTGCAGTCCTGGAAACTTCCTACTTTTTTCTCCCTTTTTTCCTGCCTTTGTCATGCTTACATTTATAATTATGTGCCTTCTCCCATACCCACACCTTCCATAGCAAGAACAGTGTCTGTCTGCTCCTGAACTAAACAGTATCTCTCAAATAGCTGCTTGATGTTCAGCTTCTTTGCAAGTACTCCTTGCTAGTCTCATCTATGTGTCCTCTGCTGCCTTTGCTTCTGATTCTGAATTACTGTGGGTTTTTTTTTTTATCTCTGGAATTTAAATTGCAAATTCTCAGTGGCACACATTTTACTTCATCTTTTTGTAAAGAATTGCAAACTGGTTTAGGCAGCAAATAGATTTTCTTCTATACCATGTTGATTAAGACTCCTAAGTTGTATTGTTCTCTTATTGACCAAGGTTTTTTTATTTAGCAGTAATAGTAGGTTAAGAATCCTATTGCTTTCTGTCTTGTAGTTGAAGGTACAGAGTTGAACAGGTACACAGTTGAACAGCAATTTCCTTAAACCTCTGATAAGCCCATTAGTCTCTTTCCTGCTTCTTAACATGTACTTTCATGAATTGGAATGATGTAGCTCCTGGAGGTCTTTACTGCTGCTCACCATGTAAATAGAGGGTGTGGAGTGATTAGGCAGATTATATAGCCTCACATAGAGAAAATGAGAGAGAACGGAAGTACCAGTTAATTGCTTGTGATTGTATGTCTTTTAAAGATCATTTTATTACTGTACCATGCCCTTTCCTAACCTGAGAAGCTAGCAGCTTTGTTCTCTGTCATATTTAGATATCCATCAGCAGTGAATTACATATGGGCTCTATCGCTCCCGATGAGAGCAGTAGTGATATGCTTGTGATTGTGGATGATCCAGCTTCTTCAGCACATCAGTCAAGGGCAACAAACTCTCCTGCTTCCATTACTGGCTCAGTTTCAGATACCGTGAATGGTCAGTACTCTTGTCTTGTCTTAGTATGATTAGGCAATACATTTTCTGTGTTTTAACCAGGGTATATGCATGGTTGACAAGAATGGGGGGAAAATAATTGCCTCTTCATTGAGAAATTACTTCTGATTAGGTAGGAAATGTGTTTGTAGTCTCATTCACTATGCTTTCCTCTCTTCTGTGTCACTTAAAAGTGTTGTTCTTTGTTCTCATGTTACAGAGGGCTCTCTTTCTGTTATGTTCATACTACCAAATTACAGACAGGCACAGAACTATTAATCTTTAAGCTTTTTGTTGAATTTGCTGCTTAGCTAATAATTAGTTCTCTGTTTCCAGTGGATGATTGGAGCAGCTGTAATTTTAAATAACAGTGGATGTTTTTAACTACCATAGTTTTTTACACTGACATGAGTAGAGCTGTAGTTTTTGGTGAGTTTCTGTAGAGATAGCAAATGAAAGAAACTTTCTGTCTGTCTTCAGGTAAGAAAATACTTCATCCTGAAGTAGAACCCAGAGTTCTCCACCTGTTTGTGGATTGGATTCATAATACTGAAAAGTACTCGAAAGTTGTGAGAATGTGGTTAATGAAGAGTGAAGTTTTGTATACATACAAAGTGACGTATGTATACATACTTTCTTTTCATGTGATCACTGCTTGCTAACAGTGTTCCTGTTAATATAAATGAAAAGTATCAGTTGATAGGAGCAGTACTAATGTCAATGGCAGGTGGTTATGATGCTGTATTCACTTGTGAGTCACCTGAAATACTATAGCAGTTATTGTTGTAACATTCTTTTCTTGTTAAGGTGTTTCAATGCAAGATACTCCTCTCACTGCGAGAGGCCAGTCAAATCGAAGCCGGGGTCGTCCTAAAGGTTCAAGCGGCGGCTCAAAAGGCGGCACAGGGAAAGGCAGAAGCCGGAAGTCAATAGCGGGAAGTGCAGCTGCAATGGCAGGAGCCAAAGCAGGAGCAGCAGCCGCCTCAGCAGCTGCGTACGCAGCATACGGGTACAGTGTCTCAAAAGGTATGTGGGGAAGCGGAGGCAGCAGAACCAACCACATGACTTGGGGTGATTGTTGTTTATAGCCTGTCAAAACATAGATAAAAAACATTGTATTGTTGGTATTGCCTGTCCATTATATTCTGAGATCCAGGCAATACACAAGTGACATGGCAATGGTGTGAGTGGGTAGCCAGTTTTACCACAGATGACCTTGAGAGGCTAGTCCTGGAGAAGCCTTCTCTGCCCCTTGAATTACCTTGTACCAAATTGTTTCTCTTCCAGACAAATTGGGTAGTGAATGTTTATTCCATGGGTATGGCTGTGGCTTTCCTGCACTGCTGTTACATTGAAGTTACAGCATCAGGTTCCATTGCCTATTGGTAGTGGAGTTTCAGCTTCACATCAGCTGCAGGTGGCCCAGGGTATGACTGCAAGATGCTCTATATCTTAAGGACTTACCTCTTCATTAAACTCTCATAAAGCATGCATACCTGGTGGTCTTAGGGCTAACAGGTAGTATATTGTTTGTTGTTGGGAGAATCATAAGTGGAATATATGATGGGAGGATGACCATGAGCCAGCAATATGCCCTTAATGGCCAAGAAGGCCAATGGCATCCTAGGGTGCATTAGAAAGGGTGTGGTTAGTAGGTCAAGAGAGGTTCTCCTCCCCCTCTACTCTGCCTTGGTGAGGCCGCATCTGGAATATTGCATCCAGTTCTGGGCTCCTCAGTTCAAGAAGGACAGGGAGTTGCTTGAAAGAGTCCAGCGCAGAGCCACGAAGATGATGGAGTGGAACATCTCCCTTATGAGGAGAGGCTGAGGGAGCTGGGTCTCTTTAGCTTGGAGAAGAGGAGACTGAGGGGTGACCTCATCAATGTTTACAAATATGTAAAGGGTGAGTGTCAGGATGATGGGGCTGGGTTCTTTTCAGTGATGTCCAGTGATAGGATAAGGGGCAATGGGTGTAAACTGGAGCATAGGAGGTTCCATTTGAACATCAGGAGAAACTTCTTTACTGTGAGAGTGACAGAGCACTGGAACAGGTTGCCCAGGGGGGTTGTGGAGTCTCCTACATTGGAGATATTCAAGGCCTGCCTGAACAAGTTCCTGTGTGATGTAATTGAGGTTACCCTCCTCTCTCAGGGGGGTTGGACTAGATGATCTTTTGAGGTCCCTTCCAACCCTTAGGATTCTGTGATTCTGTGATATGCTCACATGGAATTTGATTCTCTTTTCCATTGCTAGGCATGTCCTCAAATAGCCCTCTGCAAACAGCAATTATTCGGCCTTCTGGACTTGCAGATTTTGGACCTTCAAGCGCTTCTTCTCCTTTGAGTTCCCCTTTGAACAAAGGAAACAGTGTGTGTGGGACCCCCAAAGGCTTAAACCTGACCAGCAGTCTCATATCAGAAACTCCGATTCGGAAGCAAAGCAAAGGTGCCCACACCTCAGGTGGTCGGTAGTAATATTGAACCCCCAAAGCTTGTCTGAACTGTGTTGGCTTTCAGAGTAGACCACCCTGCCAGTTGAAGGCATGCAGACAAATGTCTTGTTGCTGCCCAGCACGTGTGTGAAAAGAAAATCAAAGCACAATTGGAGTGGGTGGTTTATGTGAGCACTTTGATTATTTGTATTCCAAAAAACTATCTTTGCAGACGCTGTGAGAAGAAGAGAGAGGAGTCTGGGGTAACTGAGATAGTGTCAGTTTGTGTTTTACTGATGCATCTGGCACAGATTCCCAAGCATCTGGCTCCTCCATGCAATATCCTGCAGCTCTGTGTGTGCTTGAAGTCACACCAGTGTACTTTCTCTCTTGTAGCTTGAGGTGGAACCCAGCATTCGTTTTATCTTGACGAAATTGGTGTCTGAACCCCTGGAGTATCCTGTAGAGTTGCAAGATGATTCCATGCTGGCAGCTGGTCAGTGTGTACACGCAGGGGTAACTGAGGGCTAGCTGAAGATGATGTGTGATTAAAAAAAGCTTGTATTCTTCTAGCATGGGCCTCAGGGTTCTTTTAAAGTTTGAAATGCAATGGAAGGTGTCTCAGGGGGTTTGCAGGGAGTGGTCTCTCTTCAGTACCATTTGTCAGGAGAAGGCTCAGAACTGCAGAATACAGAGGAGACTGGGAGGCCTGATGAGAGCAGCAGCACTGCCTCTGCTTCACAGAGTAGAAGCTGCCAGTGGTTTGGTTTGCATTTCAGAGTTATCAGCACAGACGCTTGTGTTCAGAATGATTCCTCTCACTTTTGAAGTGTGCAGAACTCTTGAAAGCTTAGAAACAAAATAAGGTTCTATTTGTACAAATATCAAGAAGATGGAGAGCTGAAGTGCCGAGGAAGAGTTTGCTGCTGCTCTTCTCATCGAGCCATAGCAGAGTGTGGTTCTGCGGTTTGCAGTGCTGCATGGGGAGCAACAAAAAGAGATAGAGAACTGTGCCATTCCCCCTTCCAGCCAAATCCTGCTAAAAAGTCTCTTACCCCAGCCATCCTGACTATTACTCCAGTGTGTTTTCCTTCATCTTTGTGATGATCATACTTACTAGCTTGGTTGAATTCACCGTAGTGTGCAAGTACCAGTAGCTGTGTTCCATGAGGCTGACAGAAGGCAGCGCCGCCAGTGCCCATCTGTGTTCTCAGTCTCTGGTTGCTCCTTCTCCATTCTCAAGGCACAGCTCCCCCCTAACCCCCTGCTTTGCTGTTAAGTGTTGTCTGCATTGCACTGAGATTTAGGTGTGGGGCAGTTCTTCTGTCTGACACATTGAATGAAAAGGCTGTTCTGCCGGGGCACTTTCATCCCTTAAGAGAGAAGCGAGTTGAGTTGCAGGTCTGGGCTGTGACATTGGAAAATTACTTTTTGTTTGTTTTCATTATTATTTTTATTATTATAATTATAATTCTTTTCCAACCCCAAGTCCTTTGCCTGGCGTCCTACAGTGTGGAGCACGTGCTTCCTGTTGGCTCTGCCTCTAATTTGCACACCTGAAAATAGCAGAACTGAGCTTAGGTTGATTTTTAAACAGATTTGCAGGGGATAATTGAGGGGGAGGTGATGTTTAATTAACTCATGAAGACTTCCCCCTTCCCCTCTTATTCACATGTATATATGATATTTAGAGGGAATCAGACAAATGCCAAGCCTTTTTTTCTCTTTGAATGTGCTGTCTATTTTTATAACTGAACTTGTACATATGTATAAAGAGAGACACATCTTTCTTTTACTAACTGGAGAAGAAAATCTTAAATAAAATGGAGTGAGATAATTTTATGTAAATCGGTGTCTTTGCATTTTTTATGCATGTAGCTGTGTGAATGAGAGGATTGGGGAAGAGAGCACATATGGAAATGCAGCTGGAAATGTGTGCTGCTTACTATAATGTTGTGGAGTGTCTACATCTCTCCAGGTGTCATGTTAGTAACCTTTCAGTTACAGTTGTACCCTTATCAAATGTCTGTATTCACCAGTTGTCTTGTATTTTAGAGTAGGTGTGCAGCCCATCGCAAGAAAACAGAAGCAAGTGTAAGATGTGTCATTACACAGTACTTGAACTACAATGGTTGAGTTCAATACAGTTGATTGTTTTGGGACATCATTCTCTACCGTTCATTTGTTTTCCCCTTATTTTTTTTTTAATGGGAGTAGGAATGACTTGTGTGCAGCTTGATTTTCAAGCTGCTGGACAGTTGCATCAATTTGTAATCCAAAGTGGAGAGAAACAAAGAATTGGTAAGGTAAAAACATTGCAAAATTGTAATATGTACTGCTGCATGCTGTTCTTTTGGAAGATTAAATTATTGCCATTTTAAAAATTGATAATATAAAAATAGATTTAAAATCATTTAGTCTTCAAAAGAAATGCCAAATGGCATCAAAAGTTGTGACAAATGTAGTGCTTGTGAAGCTTGCGTCAGGCTCAAAAGTTGAGGAAGATTTAATGCAGCAGTGAAGTGGATGAACTGCTAGATCATACCCAGTTCACTTCATGTAAAAACTTAAACAGATTCATTCTTTGTACTGTGCATCATAGAAGAACTGGGATTCTGTGATATTAATCAAAGAATTAGGAAGAATCCATGCAATGGCTGTTCTGATTTCTTGATTTGAAGAAGGAATCACTGCTAGAAAGATAAAGATGCGGAATTATTTGAAGGAAGTGGAGGTAGTTTTGTGATCAACACTGGGAAATGCTTATGTTGAAGTGAGTAAAAAGGACATGCATGTTGAAGGTTTGTTCTTCAAAGTTTCAGTCTGAGCAGCTCTTCACTACAACTGCGTGTTGTGTGCTTGTCTTAGGGATTGATGGCAAAAAGTCACTTTCCTGCAATACCTCAAGGTATTTGCTAGTGGCAGAAAGAGAATATTGAATGAACTGAGTTTGTGTTTTAAGCTGGAATGATGAACTAGATGTTTGGGGGATGTTTGGCATGCTGTGTATTCCTCCTGCTATTTGATCCCTGGAAGACCCATCCTTCCTGCTGCCACACATGATTGTAGAGTCTTACCAAGCAGTGACAAAACTGAATTTTAAAGACCAAAGACTGCAGTGGCAGTTTTGCAGAAAGCAAAAGTGATTGAAACCATTACCTTTCCTCAAGAAATACTGCAGGGTAGTTGGAGACAGGGGAAAAGGATGCTGAATTTAGCCCTTAAGCTTGTGGACCTGACATTGCAGCCAGGCCACTGGTAAAATGCACCATTATGAGCAGCCAAGCAGTTTGCTGTACATGTTCTCTCTACATGTGGTTCATCATCAGTACCCTAGAGAATGGCAAAACCAAGGAAAAAGCTGGGAGGGAAAAAGTTCCAAGCCAAGTGATTCATCAAAGAAGTGAGGGGAAAGCTTGCCCTTGCGCAGCACAGACAGGTTGTGAGAGCCAGTATGTAAGATTATGACATTATAAAAGTAAAGGACTCCAGTATCCTCTCGACTCCTCTTCAAAATCATGTATATGACACAAGGACTTGCATCACACTGTGCTCAAATTCCTCTGCTTGGCTGTACAGTCACTGTGCTGTCCCTTGCACACAAGCTCTTACACCACTTCTTAAAAATGGTTTTGTTCCTTGGTTTCATGGTGCCTTCAGAATTCTTTTAACATCTGTTTTTAATTATTGTGTTTATCAATTGGAGTCCACCTTATCTAAATCAAGGGGAGATTAATTACCCTGCAAGCCGTTTTCTCTTTCTATCAAGGGTCAAAGTCTGTTGTCCTCCTCATTTAGTCAACCACTAGATCCTGTTCTGCAGAGATAAATTGGTTTCTGCAGGAGGGTTTTCACATAGAGCTGTTTAAATCTGAACTTCAGGATACTAATACTGCACTGTCCAAATGTAGTGTTATTTCCATGCCTTCTCCCCTTTCTTTTGTGTGCCTTCCCCACCACTTTATCTGCTCTTTGCTGCCTCCTGTTCTATTTGTAGAAAGTTTGTTTGCCTAGGTCTGTATCTTGCTTTATTCCCATATTCCTGAAGTATTTCCTTGAACAGCATTTCCCAGTGGGGAGGCACACAAAGCTCAGTGGGGAAAGCTCAGTGCAGAAGGAACAGGGATCTGCACTGTGATTGTAGCTCAGGAACAGCCACAGCTGGGAGGAGGAAGAGCACAAATTGGCAAGAGTCACTTGGGGGCAGGATGTGGATCAGTGTAATTTGGGAAATGCTGCCCTGTGACCACTGCACTGCCAGTCCTGATCTCCTGCTCCCCGCAGAGCAAGCTGGCTTGCTTCTGCCCCCAGATACGCTTACAGGCTCTTCAGTTTCTCCCTTCTACCTCTGTCTTATTTGTTGACTATTCAGCCTGAAACACACCTTATAACTCTGAGGAACCCTTGCAGGCACATCCCTTCCTGCGCAATAGGGGATGGTGATGCACTCCCTGCTATCCTTTGGAAAGTTCTGCTGGAATGGCTGGAAAAACAATTTTCCAGTTTTGGGTAACTCACTATCCAAAGGGATGCTGTTTGCATGTGAAGTATAACGGTGTATTTTCTCCTCTGCAAAGCCTACAACAGGGACGTGTGATGAGTTGGGTTTCCTCCATCTTCACCCTCCTCTTAGCTCCTGCCTCATCCCTCAGGAAAGTGAAGTGACTCCAAAGCTAATGAAACGGGTCCTCCAGCATTTTGTACCAAATTCTATTTACATCATGTTTTTCTAGTGGTGTATGAGGGACTTTGTTTACATCCCAGGCATGAGGATGTGGTTCAGCACTCAGGTATGAAACAATGACTCCTTCCTTCCTCAGTTCATGAGCATCACTGATAGAATGAGGTAAGGGAGGAAAACATTGAAACCCTGCTTTCGTGCCTTCTGGAGTTTCCCTGTGGTCTCTCTTCCTTCTTTGACAGCATTGCTGCTTGCGTTAAGGCTGCTGTACTTGACAGCAGTCGATGTGAGCTTCTAAGCATCCAGGAATTCCCGTATCCCTTGTCATCTCTGTGATGTTTGTTGGCAAGCACCTGGGTTTTTTCTCCCTGCTCCTTGGACTCACCCCACCCAACTCTTCTCAAGACCCAAGTGTTGACTTCAGGGCTTTTGGTTGGTTGGACAAATGTTTCTGATGGTGTTAATATTTAAACACGTGACACTCGTAGCCTTGCATCTCAGCATTATGAGGACTGTGAATTAAGATAAAGCAAAGAATGTATTTTGTGTGCACTGTTACTCCGAGTAAACCTTCACCGGCTTTTTCAAAACCAAGAAAAGCTGGTACCTAGTTGGAAACTTACTGCAAGAATTCTGGAGAAGGGCTTTTTACAAGGGCATGTAGTGACAAGACAAGGGGGGAATGGCTTTAACCTGAAGGAGGGGAGATTCATATTAGATGTTAGGAGGAAATTCCTCCCTGTGAGGGTGTTGAGGCGCTGGCACAGGGTGCCCAGAGAAGCTGTGGCTGCCCCATCCCTGGCAGTGTTCAAGGCCAGGTTGGACACAGGGGCTTGGAGCATCCTGCTCTAGTGGAAGGTTTCCCTGTCCGTGGTAGGGATTGGAACTGAATGAGCCTTAAGGTCCCTTCCAACCCAAACCATTCCATGATATTGGTTTTGACAATCACATGACCACTGCAACAATGGTCCTGAATAACTCCTCCTAGGTAGGCTTAATGCAGAGTAAGAACATTCACATTAATTGAGAACGTCTATTCTCTAATTCACATAATTCTTTAAGCAACTTTTTTCCATAGACAAGCCTAAGCGTCTATCGAAGTTACTCTAAACAGCATCTAACTTCCTCACAGAAGTGTCTTTGAAGCAGCTGCCTTTGGTAATCCTTGTCCTCACTGCAGTCAGGCCTAAACAGCAGTGCCAAGAGTTCTTGTCTGTATTTTCCACCTGTAGAGGGTTGCTGGGTTTTGTTTAAAGAACGGAAGAGTCAGCAAATTTCACACGTAGTTGGCTCAATGTTGCTTTTCATTATGTTTTTAAGCTCCATTAATCCTTTGGCACGTGACTGCAGTTGGGTATGTGCTGCTCAGTGGAGCGTGCTGCAGCCCCGTAAATGCAGTGGCACGTGGCCCGACACACCCTGCGTGATGCTTCACTGCCTGTGACAAAGCTCCAGCTCCAGGGTTTTCCTTTGCAAGCAGGAGGATGTTCGGGCTGTGTGAGCCTCCAGAGAAGCTTGGAAAGATTAGAAAGAACCCTTTTTCCCTTTCCTGTTCACTCCGTGTGTCTGGTGGGCGCCAATGCGAGGGGTTCATTTCTTCTTGTCACTTCTGCTCTCTCCACAGAGCTCACATAGAGTTACAGAATGGTTTGGGTTGGAAGGGGCCTTAAAGCTCATCCAATTCCAACCCCCTGCTATGGGCAGGGACACCTTCCACTAGAGCAGGTTGCTCCAAGCCCCTGTGTCCAACCTGGCCTTTAACACTGCCAGGGATGGGGCAGCCACAGCTTCAATGGGGAATCTCCATGAGGCCCATAAATGCTCAGAGTACCCCTTCTGCAGTAAGGAAGGGATGTGCTGCCCTCAAAAAGCCTCCCTCTCCATTTTCTGATGCATTCTTCTCTCATCTTCATACCCTAACTGCAAGATGAGACATTTTAATTATTGCCTGACAATCACAAAATCATAGAACATGAGCATTTTTTGGACAACTGCTGCATTCCTACACACCTCTCTTTTCTTTACATTTAATCCAGTATTCTTCTTTGATTTTGCCTCATTTACAGCCATAGTACTACAGTAGTTTGGTACGTCTTTGAAATGGATCTTGAAATAGCTCTAAAGATGCACAATGGCCCATTTCCAGCTCTGGATTCAGGTCCTGCTGAAGCAATAACTGAGCTTCATGTTGTCTGTTTGTCCAGGTGACTGCAGTCTCTCATCATTCTCTGTTTGGAGTTTGGAAGAAGTTACCACATCTAATTTGTTGTTATAATTTCACTGTGGTACAGATTTAATCTGGGAAGCACAAAAAATATTTGCTGCCTAGGTTTTAGTAGTTTGTCACTCAGCTCAATTCCTATGGACAAGCTGAAAACTGAATGCCATTGTGGTGCTGACTCTGTAATGCACAAACAGGGTTTTAAACATGGTGTTGATTTGGGACGGGAAGTGACGATTTCTCTTATGGCTGCTATATATATCCCCAAGTGGTTTAGATACTTTTGAAACACACTATCATAAGCGTTGTTGGAGGAAGCTTGTTTCCCTAGCTCTGATAAGTTGCTATTAACATATGCAGTCAGAGGTATATATTATATATTGTGTATTATATAGCAGCCTTCCAATATCTGAAGGGGGCCTACAAAGATGCTGGAGAGGGAGTCTTCATCAGGGACTGTAGTGACAGGACAACGGGTAACGGGTTCAAACTTAAACAGGAGAGGTTTAGATTGGATATAAGGAAGAAATTCTTTACTGTGAGGGTAGTGAGGCACTGGAATGGGTTGCTCAGGGATGCTGTGAATGCTCCATCCCTGGCAGTGTTCAAGGCCAGGTTGGATGAAGCCTTGCATGGCATGGTTTAGTGTGAGGTGTCCCTGCCTATGGCAGGGTGTTGGAACTAAATGATCTCAAGGTCTTTTCCAACCCAAAGCATTCTATGATTCTATAATTAATATCACTCAGCTACACTGAGGTTTGCCATGTATCCTTGTGTCTGGAATCAAATAACTACATATTGAGGGTGAGAGATGATTTGGTAGAATAGTCCTAGACAGATTAGAGAAGCCCAGCTCTTCCTTGCAGCGATATAATTGATAGCAAATAAGACAAGTAATGTTGTTTATGTACTTTAATTTGAAACAGATCTCGTGTCTGAGATGTTACAGGAATAAACATGTGAGAAGTGTGGGACTGGCAACAGCTGTGAGCCTCGGCCTCAAAAAAGGGACTGCCACAGATTTGAGTGACGTGCATAAAGCAAAACCATCCCAAGCTACATAAAATGTTTCTCTGCTGAGCTTAATTTTTAGTTGGCAAATAACCATTATGCAAGTTTAGGTATGGGAAGGTTTAAGAACACTGAACAACTGCTAAACTGGCCACCACACAGATCCTCTTTGGGCAATGGCAAACATAAGGGTTGGCATGGCGAGCATTTCAGATGACTCTCGCATGTTTGCACCAGGATCTAATGCTGATTACATGAGCACACATTATCTGTTTGCCCACATGGCCTCTGAATACCTGATGTAGAGTTCTGAGTACTCTGAAAAACATCATCCCTCAGTGTTCACATTGTGCATTTGAAGTCACTGTATGCTTTCAAAATCATGCTCTTGATGTCACAGTCCCCCATCCGTACAGTGGAAACAGTACCTCATCACAAAGGTCTTCTGAAGAGGAATTCCAGTTTGCAACAGTGCTGCAGTGATTTGCAGAGGTTGCTACTGTGGTTTGCCAAAGAAAAGTCAAAATGGGGAATGTTCCCCCCACATTTTGAGCAAGGTGTGGATAAATGACTACAGGACCAAAAGGAATTGAACTACTGCTCATTTTTAGCATCCTCTCATCAAGTGAAATGAGAAAGGACTACAGTACATATTTATTCTGAATGAGGTTTGTCCCACACTTACTTTTTATCCTCAATTCTGAACTCGTTGCCCTGAAATTATAGGATGTATTTCCAGGAATAGATTAAATATGTATGTAGTTTAGAGACACAAGTGCTGCCAGAATTGACTGTGCTGTGCAGCAACAGGAGACACAGTTTCATGTGGCTCCTGCCCTGCAGAGGTAATCAAGTCTCTTAGCAGTTGCTGTCAAAAGAAGATAAAAAGCAGCATCTATCAGAGCCTTTCCTGCTCTTTTCTCCTTTAAAAATGGGATTACGTGTTTGTGGAGAGGAACATCTTGGAGAAACATATAAAGCAGACCAAAAGAATGAATTATAATCCAAATGTGGCGGAATGAAAGTATAACGTAAAATGAATATATGTAGAACGTAAAATGAATACATGTATAACCTAAAACGAACGTACGTATTGTCTAAAATGAATGCATCTATAATCTAAACTGAATGTACAATCTAAACCCCTTCCAGCTGTTTCAAATACACCTTTGGCTCAATTTTACTGGAAGAAATAGATACTTCACTGGAAAACAAAATTAAGGGAGAGATTTCAGCCAGTGACATCCCAAGGATGAAGCTGCTGACCCCAGTTGTCTGTAACAGTATCTCCCAGTCCTCCGCACCTCCAGCTGACCAGCAGCATGTGCCCCACGGTGCTCTCAGGTCATTTGCAGCACTGACACTTGTGACACGTGAACACCCACACAGCAGCACTGCCCTGGCATGCGGTGCCCATGGGGTGAGCAGAGGTAACATCAACACATCCACAGGCAGTGCCCGCCTCTCCTCACCATCCTGCTGCCTCCCTCCCATGGCATCATGTGCTCTGTCAGTGCTGACTTGGGGTTTGGGAAGGCTGCAGTGCGGTCTAGACAAGGAGGGGATAAAAAGCTGCATTTTTTTGTTTGTTTTCTGAACGTTTTCAAGTGTCACATATGTTTTGTGTAGACAGAACTCAATACCAGCAAGCTGGCTGTGGCTACCCCCTCTCTCCCCCCGAGGCAGTTTGTTTGTAGATGAGGTTATAATTGCTGTAAGTGAGTTGGATGCGAGGCTGTGACATGACTGTAATAGTGTCTGTGCTGGTGATGTCGCTTGGTCCATGGCTCCAGCTCAAGGTAAAGCTGAGGCCGTGAGCTAGTGAAACCTAGTGCTCGTGTTAACCTGGTCTGTTCCCTACCTCTCTTCCCCTCGAGATGAGGGTACATAGGGCAAATGCAGGGCTGTGCCAATGAGCACAACGTGTTGTGTATGTGTGAGTGCTAGGTGTGTAGAAATCTGCAGCTGGAAGTATGACCAATGGATTTATGCCTGGGATGGTGTGCCCAATGCGCTGGAGGCTGCCCGTGACCACTCTGCGTAGTACAGTTTAGCTGCATGTACCTGCCATGTGCTTCATCAGCTCAGGTATGCATCCATCATGTTCATGTTTTGAAGCACAGGCTTGCTAACCAGCAAAGCTAAATGAAACATCCCCTCATCAAAACTCACCCTCTGACTTGTCTTCTCATGGGTGCTTACAGGTTTGTGGGTGCTGCAAGAGCTGGTACCTACTTGTGGATGAAGCATCATTCTGGGGCTCACTCCGTGATGTCAACTGGTAGAGCTTGAACAGTCCTAAGGATGAAAACTTCCCCTTTCCTTTGGTGATAGGAGTTTAAAGTGCCAGTAGCTATCAGGTGTCTCTTCAGTTGTCAGGCTCAGGCCACACTGATCCCTGGTTCTTTTAATCAAAGCTCCATGGAAATGAGTCTTATTAAAACAGTAAGGTGAAGGAGGCAAAAAGCAGCATAAATAAGAGGATGTAAGAGAGAAGTCTTTGTTCTTGTGTCCCGAGAGCAGCCCAGCGTGGTCTGGGACCAGCGTAGTGTCCCCAGCTAGGAAAACAGCACCTCGGTGTCTTTGAACTTCCCTGGCCTTTAACGTTATTTCAGTCTCATCCTCTGGCCTTTGAGGTACTGGCTGTGCTTCAGGAATTCACAAACATAAACACTCCTCAGCGTGGCTGGCACTGTGATGAGACGAACAGGGATAAAACACATCCAAGAGCCAAACACACAGTGCACGGGGTTTGTGAACACAGCGTGTAGAGCTTCCCAGTGCTGCCCAGAATGCCCACTTCCTTCTGTCCTCTCTTCCTGCCTTTCAAAGCCCTGCAGCGCTTCTCTCATAGCATTAATACAGCACATAAGTTAGGAAGGGTTTTGCTTACGCCAAGGCAAGTTGTTAGTAGGGAATTCCAAACTCTGCTGAGCAGCTGATGGTTTTGCTGCAAGTGAGTTTTCCATGGCCTGACTGTAAGTCCCTTCCTGTTCTGTGCTGTGCTGAGCTGGGCTGCATGCTGCTGGTACATCACTGACCACTCACGTGCTGGGACTGCACTTCTTTACGTTGCATCTGTCCTTGACTTGTGAAAAAAAAGAACCTGTGGATTTGGTGCTACTGCCTAGGTTGACTCTGGGTTTGGGGGCACGCTGGCAGTGCTACCATCCTGGCAGCCAACATGGAATGTGTTATATGGAGACGCGTCCAACTGCACAGGTAACCAGGTCTGCATGCTTTGTGCTGGATATGTTCTGCAGTCAGTGTCACTTATAGAGATTATTTCCTTATTAAATAGACCCTCTCTATTTCCCCTGCTTCACCATCCAACCTTTCCTGGTAGCAGGAGCAGAACAGGCTGTTACTGAGCCAGATGTTATTTCTGGACACATCAACTCTATGTACAGTGTGCACCAAGTGCTGTCCAGCCTCTGCTGCCAAGGGGAGCATGTGTCAGAGCACAGCCTGACAGGCTCCTAACAGCAGAGCACTGGCTGGTCAGCCTGTGTACCACTGCAGAAGCTGCCCAGGAGCAGCAATGAGCATTCTTTGGGGGTTTTACCCTTTGCTTTTTTTTATTTGCCTGTGCAACATCTGTAAGTGACTAAATCCACATTTCAGCCTGTCTCTTGAGTGGCAAGCAGACATGTATGGAGTAACTCATGTGCTGTGTACAGCCAGCTGCAGCTGCTAAATCCAGCTTGTGACTGACAAGCCTCTCCCCACCGCACATGGTGGACCCTCTCAAGACTGTGTATGTGCATCAGATGCCATGCCTCTACCCTTCAGCTCCTCCTGGGACTCAGATCCCACGCTGGCTCCTTGATAGCCTTCAAACTCTGTGCTGGCCCCACTTTCTGGATGTTCAAACATACATTCTCCTCCAGTAGATTCAACCGAGATGTTGGCTGCTGTAGCACCCCAATGAGGAATGCTGGTCTGTTCCCTACCCCTCTCCTAGGCCACTGGCCTCTCCTAGCACCTCCCTCCCTTGCCAAGCTGCATACCTGTATTGCCTTCAGCCACAAACATGAGTTTGGTCTCACTAGTTTTCTGATCCAGCATCTCATGTAGCGAAGTGCACCAAGCACGAGTAAGTTCACACTTAGTGATGCTGTACTGAAACTACATTTTTACTAAAGCTGGAATCATCTTGAGTGATCTTGATTGAATACCTGCGTGAAGTGTCCTCAGTTCTCAACACTTCACCTCTGAAACTGAAGTGACATTGTAGTACCTAAGAACCAGACACTTTTCCTTCTGTGTTTGTATTCCCTGCATGCTTTTAGCATTGCTGAGTTTCTTTATCCTTTCTCCTGCCCTATTAAGGACCGCATGTCCTCAGGAGCACTTTATACATAGGAAGGCCAGGGCTGGATTAACTGCTGTCATCTACTTTATTTAGCTGGCTGGGCCACTGCAAAGCAGCTGCGTAGGTCCTGTCCTAATGTACTCAAGGAAATGGTGACCCAGGCCAGTGTTCCAGGGCTATGTGGGAACTGCTGGGCAGGAAAACTGAACAGGGTGAAGAAGGGGCTGAAATCGTATGAGCTGTGCTGGGTTTAAGACTTGGGAAGTCTAAATGTGATTGACAGTGTTTGTAAACATGTTTCTATTGCAACCAGTTTCTACTGTGAGGTGACCTGATAGGCACAAGCTGGTCATAGGGATGTCAGAGAAGAGAAAACTGTATGTGCAAAGGGATGCATCTCCAGAAATGCCTTGCAGCGCTTTGCAAAGGAGGGCACTTGTCTCACCCTCTGACAAGGTGGGTGCTCATTCCCAAGACAGTGGCAGAGCTGTCAGAAACCCACAGCCAGCTGCCCTGGTCTAAGTCCTATCATGGGGAGAGGCAGCCTGTAGTGAAATGTGTATGGGGTAGGACATTGTCCTTGCATGTCACCACTGGCCTGGCACTCCCAAGTGCCATGGTTGTGTGACTGCCTCCAAGCAGCAATTATCTTCCTCACATTCGCTTCATCAGAGGCAGGCCACCGTGTTCCTCATCTCTGAGCAGCAGCACAAAGAGAAGCTGGGCAGATAGTCCCTTCATTAGGGACTGTAGTGACAGGACAAGGGGTAACGGGGTCAAACTTAAACAGGAGAGGTTTAGATTGGATATAAGGAAGAAATTCTTTCCTGTTAGGGTGGTGAGGCACTGGAATGGGTTGGCCAGGGAAGTTGTGAATGCTCCATCCCTGGCAGTGTTCAAGGCCAGGTTGGACAGAGCCTTGGGTGGCATGGTTTAGTGTGTGGTGTTGCTGCCCATGGCAGGGAGTTGGAACTGGATGATCTTAAGGTCCTTTGCAACCCTAACTATTCTATGATTCTCATTGTTGCAGGGTGTCATCTCTCTTCTCTCACACAGCCAAAGTTCAATTCTGGGCTCTTAATATTTTAAATTCAGCAACTGATCAAAACAGGACCAGTTCTGAGACTCACAGGGCACTGTAAAAGCCTCAGGAGAAAGAAGTCTAATGTTATCTCATTGTCTGTGTTAGTGACTTGAAGATGCAGTTACAGGATGAGAAGAAAATGGAATACTTTTTGGAAGTCCATTGCAAAGAATTAATTGGGAATTAATGGTAGTTCAATGGTGTTATCTGTGCTTAAACCACTTAGTTTTTCAAGGCAAGAAGAAACAGCAGCTGATGGATTGTTCACAAGCACTCACTGCTTGTCTTTTACCAGTGATGTGAAGATTATGGGGCCACACAGGCTAAAGAGGACGAATGAAGCAAGGGGCTCTCCTTGCAAGTTGCTGAGGGCACATCTGCTATTAATTCCCGTCAGTGGTGCCTTTGAACATTTGAAAGGTGTGAAAATGTTTGCTTTACCTGGAGATAATTTGGTACCTGACCCCTGTCTTGTAAGGGAGCGTTTCCCTGCAGGTAAGTTGGCTCTTTAACCCTTTGCTTTTTCAAGCTGGGGGATGCAGCCCCCATGGGAAGATGCAGCTGCTCAGTTGCAGTGAGAGCTCCACAGAACAGGGAAAGTGTAGTTTCCCTGATCTATTACCCCTGAAACATGCACTGCCTTTAATTAGTGCTAAATTCAGTTGTTTCAATTCATTTTCACCCTATCACTCAAGTCCTGAGGCAGGTAGTACTAAGATCTGCCACTGCTAAGGCAGCTGGTAGCCAGAGGAATCACAAGGGCAGCAGCACATTGCCCCTGTGCACAAGGCAGAAGGGAAATAACTGCCTCCCTTGCTGCAGGCAGCAGATCTGGCTGTGGCAGCAGTTTCTTGTCCTTCCACTATTACCACTTGGACACAGCAATGCCAAGTTACACTTGGAACAAAAATCCTTTGTCCTGCCAAAGGAGAATTGAATTTCTCTGCCTGCCCTGTACAATCAGGAGGGCTGGCTTGCATCTGTCATCAGCATTAGTGCTGCAGAATCAACAAGAGCTGGAAAACAGGAAGGGAAAGTCACTGAATCTGCTTTTCTCAAAGGGAAAGTCAATGGGTGCCTTCCAGTACACCCAGCAGAGGCCAGCGCCTCAGCAGCAAGGTGTTGGGTTTTGTCTGAAACAAACTAAAGAAACCCAGAACTACAGCAGTGTTTCCAGCTAAGGTTTAGGTTTCTGGCTTTTGGTTTGGTTTCATTTAAGTTTAAGCTGATCCTTTTTCAGTTAAATCAGTAATGAAAACAACCAACACCAAAGTACAGAAGGCCAACTTTGTCAGTTTGGTTTATTACTGGGCACAGCACAGTACCACTTCATATACATACAAGCCACAGTAATACAAACACTCCCTATCCTTTTGTATAATTAAAAACCCCACACAGTACTTGGGAGGAGTCAAGTGTCCCAGGGGTCAGCTCCCAGGAGCTGTTTTGCTGCAGTAGCTGTAAGTTTTCTTACAAAATACTATGGGGTTTCATGCTGTTATGATGTGAAGCTGAAAGTCTGAGCTTGAAGCAGCATCTCTCTGCTTAACACACTCAAGGCAATAGCTCAAACATTTGCAAGTATGCTCAGTCATGTTCCTCTGCAGTCAGATCAATGCCTAACAGACACCCCAGTGTGGAAATAGAACCCTCAAATGCTTCTATAGAAACCCACATTATCCTGAAGCACCAGAGGTTCACCCAGTACAGGGCTAGTTAAAAATGCTGCTGTTTCCTGCAGGCAGCACAGACTTTCCTACCCAGGCAGGACCATTCCTTACAGTCAGTTAAGTCTGCAGCAGCACAAGGTCAGCAAAGCTTGGAGAGAAGCTGCTGTCATTAAAGCAGGCTTAGCTCCTCAGGAAACTGATTTAAAACTAGAAGGCACAAATGCAAGGTTGAATGCGGGCTGCATACCACTGTGGCATGTGAGCAGTTGAGATGCCCCTCCTAGGGGGAAATACAACACATAATAAATACATGTTAGCAAATAAGTGCATTACTGTGATCCTTCACAACATAAGGAAATAGGATCCACAAGAGCCTACAGAGGCTGCTTCATTTAATATTGCACAAAAGTCCTGAAAACTAGTGTCAGGTCATTGTACTGGAGGTGGGACATGGCAGGGGGAAAAATGAAAGGTCTTATTTGGCAGAACCTGCCCAAGTCTCCACCACTACACAAAGAGCTTTTTGCCAATCTGAGGTAGAATTACATGTATACTGCTTAAACCCAGTCAAGTCCTGCTCAACTAGTCTTCAAACTAAAAAAGAAAGAAGTAGACAGAATAGAGGAGCCTCTTTCTTCTCTGAGTGCTTCAGGTTTGTCCCTGGAAGCAAGTCTCACAGAGCAGAATTCCAGCAAAAGATCCCTGCTCCCCAGCTGGAAAGCCGTGACAGCTATTGTGGAGTGGAACAAATAGTAATCGCAAGTCCTACAGCAAGCATGTTTTACACCACTTCCTCCCTCCCCTACTACTTGCTAATGCTCCCTTTATTCAGGATGTTTTAGCAGTTAAGACTGTCCCCATTGCTTTGTCCCTTACGTCCCTTCTACTGGGACCCTGCAACCTATTTCAGCCCTTGGACTTCTGAGGGTTGCTTGCAGTTTCTTCTAGAGACTCTTCTGTGCAGCACAGGCACGGAAGGATGGAAATAAGCGCCTCCTCGATGGAGAAGAGATGTTTATCCTCTGCTTGAGGACAGAAGTAGCGCATAAAGTCTGCCAGTCTCAGCAAGTACTCAATGTTATGACCAGCACAACCACTTGAGACAATGATTTGAGCTGCGATGTCTTCTTCAGATGCTGGGCCAAGGTAAGAAGGATTCTGGGGTGTTGCAATGTAAACAAGAGCCTGGATGGGTTCCTCTGCATCCTTCTCCTGAGGATGGAACTTCACCAGCTTGGTGTCATAGCCTCCCAGAACAGCTTCTCGCATGTTGAGATACTGGAGCGATGCAGGGATCTGTTCCCCACGGACTTCATAGGCTACACCCCATGTGCACGCCTAAGGAAAGAAAGGTGTTTGTGGGATGCTGTAGCTGCAGTGGAAACATCTGCTAACATTTCAGTGCAAGCCTGCCTTGCTTTGGGGTCTCTGCACAACTGACACGAAGGCAGAGGAGAGGAACACCCCCCAGCCCCCATCCCGGGAGGGCTGCAGCTACCGGCAGCCGATGGGAACCACCACCCAGCCCCGCGGTACTCACCCCGCAGTCCTCCAGCAGCGTCACCACCCGCCCGGGCTGTGAGGGAGAGCAAAGGCAGAGCCGTTAGAAGCCGAGCCCGCACCACCGGCTGCCCAACACCTTCCCCCTCGCTCCACAGCAGCCCCTGCCCTTACCATCTTCTCGCTGCCGCGGTGGAAGGTGTCTCCCTGCCAGAAGCGGCGGCTGTAGCCGCGGATGAAGCCCACCTTGCGCGACGTGAACTCGAAGCCCGGCCTCCACACCAGCGAGCCGTACCCGAAGATCCACACCGGCGCCGACCCGCACTTCAGCTCCGCGTCCTCCGCTTCCCCCGTGGGCTCGGGGGTGATGCGAGGGGCCGGCGGGGGCTCGGGCCGGCTGGGGCACTCCTCCAGACACTGCAGCTCTCCCTTCATGGCGACGTTTGGCGTTGGGACGGGAGGGGACGCGGTGCTTTAAAGGCCGCCGGGCCGCCCGCCCCGCCCCGCCCCGCCCCGCACGGGTGATGCAACGAGGGCGGGTTGTTTCGCCGCCCGTGGGGCAAAGCGGGGCGCGGGTTGCGTCAGGCGGGGCGCTGGGAAGGGACCCCGGCCCAAGCCGGGCTCTGATCGGGGTGAAGCGGCTGGAGCAGGGTCGGTGCGAGCTGGGGCTTGGTGGGCTCTGAGGGGATTGTTCTGTCAGCAGGAGCGCGGTGGCGCCTGCGGAATGCCCGCCTGGGGATGCCCGCCTGGGGATGCCCGCCTGGGGATGCCCGCCTGGGATGCCAGGAGATCACCCGCTGTCAGACCCTGCACACTTGTCCTAGCGAGTGTTCTGGGGTGGATGGAGCAGGCTACATCGTGCCCGAAAGGGAGAAACTGAGGTGGAATGGGCCCTCAGCAGCCTGCTCCATGCTTCCTTGGCTTCATCCAGCTGCTGCTGGAAAAACAAGCAGTTAAAATTAAACTGAGGGAAGCAACAGCTCCTTATGTCAAGAAGGCTGAGGTGTAAGGCGTGTAAATGAAACGAAGCAACGAAATCCACACAAATGCAAGGAAATGGTGTGGAGTCTGGGCGGTTGAGTGCATTTTGTCTTGTACTACATTCAAGCTGGAGTTCGGGCTTGTGGTACGTAAAGTATGTCCAAGAGCTGCCTGTGTTTCAGCAACAGACCTGGCTGTACATCAGCTTTAAGCAGGTTATGATGGCTGAGGAATCCAAAGACACGGGCTCACATTACAGAGTTGTTAATTTTAGTAGTGGGAGAGAAAAGGGGAGGAAAGAACAAGAAGCAAACTCACTGAGGTATTGTTGTAGAAGTATTTCTCATTATTGTTCTTGTCCTCTGCTTCTAATCGCTCCAGACCGTCTACTTACACTCTTTTCTTTAGTTTCCTGTTGGGTCCCATCCAACCAGCACCCACCTTTCCCTTTCACTTAACAGGGCGTTGCAGCCACCGCACACACAGCCCGTGGTGGGTGCTCCCTGTACCTTGGCACACTGATCACAGACAGATGACATCAACAGCTGGCATGGCTCTCTTGCCGGTCTGCCATGCCCTACACAGCCTGCCCTTTGCTCCTGTCTGACTTGCCGCTTTGGATGACCCTTCACGAGGTCAGCCTTAACACAAAGCTCCTGAGTTTTCCTCTCCACTTGCGCTTTTCCCTGTCACCTTCTCTGTCTTACTCAGGCTCAAAGGAATGGGGTCAGTGCTGTGTCCCCCCAGCCCTTCACACTGCACATCCATGCTGTTACAGGCTTGCAGCCTCCTACGGATTCCTCATCAACCCCTTTCCGTAACAGAACGTGAATGCATCTCCTGTTCATATAACTGCTGTACTTGGAGGTCTTAGTCACAGACAAGAAAGTGCTCTAGAAAGTGACCTTCTTAGCAGCGGTCTGTATCAAAGCTCTGCTTGTCAAAACAAGAATTAAATCTCTACTCTTACATTTCCAGTCTTGCGGATCCTGGCTCTTAACATACAAAACTCCCTCCTTAGCTGTGCAGTTTGTTCATGTGAATGTGTCCTTTCAATCAAATTAAACCAGTATAAACTGAGTATTAAACCCGTCCTCTGTGTCCCATTGCAGCAAGTGTATATATTTCATATTTAGTTCTTTTTTTTTTTTTTAATTTCCTTCCTAAAATCATGGAAATTTGAGCAAACCCATCAATATTGATATGCCATCAATAAAAGCATTAAGACATTTGGTTGTAGCTGCATCATCCTTATCATGAAACAGCAAAAACAGTGACAGACAAATCAGTGTCTAAAAGGTAAGCTGAAGAAGCTCTTGCTGGGTTCTGGTCTTAGTGATGCAATGGAAAACATCTAGCCTCTTTCTTCAGCTTTCCTCAGGATGTGATTTTATCCATCTGAGAAACATGCTGGATTATGTGTGTCTCCCAGACAAAGCACTGGATATCTGCTAGGAAAAGCTAAAGAAAATTGAGTCAAGAAGTGAAAAACATGCTACTGAGAAGTGACTGCATGCTTGCTGAGGTGGGAGGAGAATTGCTCCTTTCCATTGCAGAGCTGCCTCAGTTGTACATCTGTCTATGCCACAGGCTCTGCTACATAACTTGGCCAGATTCACAATGCAGAGCCAATGCATAAAGCAAAAACATTAGGGGACCAGCTTCAGATCCCACACCAGTTAAACGCTGCAGATCTCTGCTCCCTTCAGTGCTGTCACACCCAAATCAATTATGTATGAGGTTAGAAACTCCTTTTGAATCCAAGTCGCTGGTTTTCTTGTGTAAAGACATTGGGATATTGCTCCATCATTAGAAGCAGAGCCTGTGGGAAGACTGTTACTGCAGTTGTGGCATATACAGCAAGAGGTTAAGAATATTTTTGGTATCAAGCTTTCATTACTCCATTTCTTGCTGCTGACTGTACTGTCATTGTGCTTTGGTTAAATAAACCAAGGGCATGAGGATCACCAGGCTGAAGGGCTGAGCAGGAGAGGTAAGTGCAGATGGTATAGATGCAGCTATGCAAGTAAAGCAGGTAGCTACTAAGGAGAGTGTCAGTGTTGTTGGAGCTTGCATTCATAAGACAAGAGCAGCCTGCCAAACTGAACCACAGAAATACTTAACCAGGTGTGAAGGAGGATGTGGGGGAGCAATGGAGTTAACTGTTAAGGGACATGATGTAGATTCAGAAGTGCAACAAAGGATATGAAAAATAAACGTAGGACTTCAACAGTTCAAAAGTGACTAAGGGAAAAGGACTGGAAGATAATGGTCATACTGTGTTAATTGCAGTATTAAACAAGCTTGGCCTGGAAACCTTTAGGAAGGAGAAAAAGGCAAACATAACTTTATTTGTTGCGTCCTACAACTAGTTTTCCCAGGTTTCAGGAAAAGGAGGAGCTAGTTTCTCTTTAGCAGTATGTGCTCTGCTTCCCCAGAGTGAGCATTCCCATGTCAGTGCGGGGTGACTAACAGTGCCAGAGCTGCCTGTTTTTCAGGATAGTGGTGAATCACCCCAGAGCCAGAGGAACCAACAACAGGGCTGGCAGGACACGTAACACTGGACTGAAACTGTCATTAACTGCATCTCGTGTTTCAGGCTCTTCTTTGCTTCCATAAGCTGCGGGTACACGCTGGCTTTTGCCGGTTGTTCTATTCATAAAATACTGATTGGGAACAGGAGGAATGCCAGGTACCACCACATCTTCCTCCAACAGCCTGGCCCTGCTTTCTTCTCTCTATAGTGAGCAAACAGGAGAATCTGAGCCCCTTTTCCCTGAGGCTTCAGCAAAGATTACAGCTACTGCAACTGGAAGCGAGGTTCAAACAATGCCACAGGCATTTTAAAGTGATGTAGATCAGTAAATCAGTACTATTCCCCTGATATTCATGATGCCATATCCATGTGCATCACCAAGGGTTTTATTTCTGTTTGTTGAACCCAATTCTTGCAGAATTTGCAAATCTCTTCCAGATGTAAACATTTACCATATAAATATGCAATCATCTTCATTTCAAACATGGAAACACTGAAATGGCAATATCAAAGATTTCACGTTAAACCACTGGGATCAGGAACTATATATGGAATGGTAGTCATGGAAGTATTTGGATTTGTATGCTACATCAAAAGGGAATGCACTTTTCATCATTAAATGCTCTACCACATAGCATGCAATTCTGGTCCCAGGCAGAATGAAGAAACTATTGCAAAGGACATACAAATACTTTAAAGAGAGCAACCCTAAATGCTAGTGAATACAGTACAGTAAGGACACCAGACTGAAAAACAAAAGTCTGCATATCTAAGATAACAAGGAAACAGGCATACACAGCACGATTCAGGCATAAATCAAGCAAAGCAGGGAAAACAACCTCCACATTTAGGTGATTTAACTGTATCCAAAGGAGCGTGACCAGCAGGTCAAAGGAGGTGATCCTGCCCCTCTACTCCGCTCTTGTGAGACCTCACCTGGAGCATTGTGTGCAGTTCTGGTGTCCTCAACATAAAAAGGACATGGAGCTGTTGGAACAAGTCCAGAAGAGGCCATGAGGATGATCAGGGGACTGGAGCATCTCCCATATGAAGACAGGCTGGGAAAGTTGGGGCTGTTCAGCCTGGGGAAGAGAAGGCTGTGTGGAGACCTCGTAGCAGCCTTCCAGTATCTGAAGGGGGCCTATAGGGATGCTGGGGAGGGGCTCTTCATTAGGGACTGTAGTGACAGGACAAGGGGTAACGGGTTCAAACTGAAAGAGGGGAGGTTTAGATTGGATATAAGGAAAAAATTCTTTACTTTTAGGGTGGTGAGGCACTGGAATGGGTTGCCCAGGGAGGTTGTGAGTGCTCCATCCCTGGTGGTGTTCAAGGCCAGGTTGGACAGAGCCTTGGGTAACATGGTTTAGTGTGAAGTGTCCCTGGTAATGGCAGGGGGTTTGGAACTAGATGATCTTAAGGTCCTTTCCAACCCAAACCATTCTATGATTCTATCTGCATGTCAACACTAATGACAGGATTAATAGTCAGGGGGGATTCTTCTGCAGAACAGCACTTAAGCTGATGCTGACCCACTCCATGTTCAGTCTGTTCACACCTATGGTTGCTGCAGCTCTGACTGCTGTTGGCTGTTGGTAGTTTTTGCAGTGTGCCCAATTCAGATCCCAAAGACTACTGAATGCCCACAGATGGGAATGGCAAATGTAACTGAGCCACAACAAACTTGATTTGTATTTGAATTAGTTACATGAGGAAAAAAAATAATAAATCTATAGATCCAAAGAGTGTTTTCATGGGCCATCAATTCCCTATGGCCTGGAAGTTGATTGAGAAGGTCTCTGAAGAAAACCCAGCATTATGTTTTTGACTTTTGAGTCTTGTACACCAAAGTGATCTGATGTACTATGCTTTTTGCCAGCTTTCCCTCCCCTTCTCACTTGGAGCTGGTGGGCAGTTTTGACCCTGCTGGCAGGGTCAACCCTTGGTTGCTCTGGTCACGCTATCCCTCTGTCACATTCCACTTTGCTGTCCAATGCTGAGGTACCCCAGCACTGGTCCGTAAAGATATTCTCCATAAAGAGCTGGAACTCCTGTTTTATACTGGATTTTGTCTTGGCTAAAGGCAGACACAGTGAGCAGAGACTGAGACAGTGTGGAAGGTTGTAGCAGGAGCTTAGGGAATTTTGCCATCCTTCAGGGTAGGTAAGAAACTCAAACACTTCTACTAGCACAACTAGAGGGATGAGAAGATTGGATACTAAATGTAAAAGCTGAGTACAGACCTGCTGGAAACCCCTTTTTCTTGAGCTCAGAGCATCCCAAACCTAGGATCTCATCTGAGTGCCAGGCTGTGAGCTATGAACTAGATAGGCTCTTCCTTCGGTGCAGCCTAACTCCCTGTTCTTTGTTCCATTCTGCTTCCCAGACACTAAGCTGACACCTAGAAGGGCATTTTGAGGAGTTGTGTGGATGTCCATGTTGGTGTCTTTCAGGTGAGACACAGACAGAGGACATGTAGGCTCACATGTCAGGGGCTAGGAACCTCAGCCTTGCCTGTAAATGTCAGCACCTTATCATGGCTGATTTAGGTTTGTCATTTAGTTTCACTTCAGGAGGTGATTTAGTTTCACTTCCAGTATAAAGAGAAGAAAAATGGGCTTATAGCTAAAATTTTAGCAAAGCTGATTTGAGAAAAACCTGAAGGATCTGATTGATACAAGCAGAGAGACTGAAAAGTCCACAGACAGAAATGTGGAAGACCCTCAGAACTTTAAGTTAAAGGTAGAAAGCAATCTGTGATTTGCATCCTAAGCAAGGAACTTAAACAGGAGAGGTTTAGATTGGATCTAAGGAAGAAATTCTTTCCTGTTAGGGTGGTGAGATGCTGGAATGGGTTGGCCAGGGAGGTTGTGAGTGCTCCATCCCTGTCAGTGTTCAAGGCCAGATTGGATGAAGCATTGGGTGGCATGGTTTAGTGTGAGGTGTCCCTGCTTATGGCAGAGGGGTTGGAAGTGGATGATCTTGAGGTCCTTTCCAACCCTAACTATTCTATGATTCTATGAAGGAGAAATGGTTAGGGAAGTATATCCAGATCATTTCAAAAAGTGTTTAAGAAATAATAGGGAGCTCATACAACATGGAAAAGGATGCAATAGAGAAACCTCTGTTTTGGCACTTCGCTATGGAATGAAGGAAGAGCTGCAGAAGTTAGGGGTAATTTACACATTGCAAAGAGTTAAGACTGGAGAGCTTCCTAATCCAATAAAGAGAGGATCAAGAAAGAAGTGAGATAACAGGCATCAATGTGACTGTCAAGATGAAAGGTAAATGCAAACTAATAAAAGACAGGTTGGTGATTGTTGTGAGGCTTTTAAATAAATTACCACATCTGAAGCAAAAGCACAGTTGAAACTCCTGGTGCTTGTGTCAGAGGAGGTGAAAGAACAGACACAAACCAAGGCTTTATTAGCAAGGAATGTAAACATCGAAGTGGGGCAGGTACCACATGACTGGAAAATAGCAAGCAGTGCCTGCATTGAGACATGAAAAATAAAATGCAATGTAGCAAACTGAAGACCTGTTAGCCTGACCTCAATGACACGTAAATCTGTCGTCTGCCTTGACAGAAAGGATAACTCAGGATGCAAGTGTAGTTGAAACAGACAATGGGCTTAGCAAAACTGCAGACTAACTTCCCAACTGTCTTCAGTAATTGACTTTTGCAGGGAATAGAATATGCAGATGTAGTTTGTCTAGGCTTCAGCAAAGTATTTAAGAGGGTAATGCATAACTAGATACTATGTGAGATGCAGATGGAACTGTTAAAGGAAAGATGACCACAATGGACAGGAGAGCAAAACTGGGGGGCATTAACTGAGTGCTGTTATTATGAGACATGTTAGTGTGGTTTTGGGCTGCATGAGGGGAACACCAGTCAGATGAACGAGAGTTAATGCTGGTGCACAATACTGTGCTGAAGCTGTGACTGAAAGACATTTATAGTTCAAATGAAACTGAAAGCATGGACAGATCAGGGAAGAGCTATTAGACTGATTGAGGGCAGGAAGAGCCCTCCCTCCTAGGGGATGCTGGATTTGCATAGCCTGGCCATATGTAAAAAGGGAAGTAGGACATAGTTACATCATCTTACTTTATCCTGGTGACTGGGAGAAAGAGGAGAAGGGAGATGTTATTTAAACTGTATTGGCACAAAAGCGTAAGAGCATTAACTGGACATCAGTGGCATAGCCTGAAGGTTGAAAAGAGTATCCTAACCTGCAGAGCAGCAAGTTTTTAAAATTGCATTCCTCCAGATGAAGAGCCAATAACAGAAAAATAACTACTTTATATAGACTCAACTGCAAGAGAGATTATGTGATGTCATTATAGCTATTACTTACAGTGCCATTCCATCTGATGCTCTTGTTGGAAGAGCAGAAGGTTTCCTTTTTCAGAAGCATCACAGAAAACAGCTTGAGTGTAATCTTGGCCAGCTGGAGCCAGGAGCACCTGGAATTAGTATGGACAGAGCTTCAGAACTGATTTGGTAATCACAAAAAGGTTCAGAAAGGAAACTGCAGACCTAGGTTACCAAACTAAAGGGAGATGAATTTTCACATATTTGTGGTGTCAGAAAGGCTTCATTGATTTGCAACAATAAGGTTTTGTCCTGATTTGCTAACAGCTGTTCTTGCAGACATCATCACAACATTTTCATAACCAGCATTGCTTCTATGCAACCTAAATGTTAAGGATTTCTTTTTTACTAAGCCCAAGACACAGCTAGTCAGAGAATGACCAAAGCTAAGTTTGGGGCTACCAAGCCCCAAGCAGACCCAGCTAAGGGCTCTGAAATATCTGACTGAGGTACATGGCAAAGCAAGAGCTGCAGAACAAATGCACACCATGAAGCACCATCTCATCCTCCGGCTACTGAGAACCCCCAAACAAGCTGACATTACAGTATCATTGGAATTTTGCAGGGTGAAAGGAAGCTAAAATTCATCTTCTACTTGACAGCAAGAGAAGTGAGCTACAAGTTCTGTCACCAGGCTTTAAGAAAGGACCAGAACTAGCCAGCATGCTTTCTGAAGACAGGAGGCAACAGGTTCCCAAGAGTAATAATGCCATAAAAGTCTTCTCCTTAGAAACAAAACCCATTAACCACACAGCAAAAAAGTGTGGAAAAGGCCCATAAAGAGATGAAGGATGAGTAAGAATGAAGTCTAGAATGAGAGTAACTAGTACGAAGAGGAACCAAATCTTCCCTTTACACCCAGCATACCCTACCCCTCCTTATATGGCCAGAAAGAAGGATTTGTACCTGCAGCAGTCAGTAATAGGTCTTCATCTGAGAGAGAAAGGAAACCCATCTGCTACCCACTCATCTAAATCCCCATCAAAGCAAATAGGAGGATAGTGACAGTGCTTCTGCTTGGACTCTGAATTGCTCCAGGGCAGGAAAATGTGTGTATTGACTGTCCAATCAAAGCAATAAACCAGCTAGTCTCTATGTGGGGCTTACAGATCAGTGTGGAGAAAGAGAGATAAGTAGTTATCTTGATAAGAAACTGCTCCTGCATTGGATCCTTTCTCCTTTATAGCTTCTAATATGTAAGTATGCCTCACTTACATTGCAATTTACTCTTTTGAATAGGTGAGCATTGCCGCAAGGAACTGAGCTAGCTAATGTGATTCTCATTGCAGAGAAAGACAAAATGTTTTATGCTGTTGTATTGCAGATGAGATTTGCTTGTTTCTAGAATTCCTAAAAGCCTGTGACAAAAAACCCAAGCAGATTATTGTCAGTGATGAATACTGAAAGACTTTTCTTTAAACATGGCCACACTGGACTGAATTTTATGTTCTAATGCTAAGTCTATGTCTCTGTCTGAAGAGAATTTGTAGTTCTAGGGAAAATTTCTATAATAAACAGCTGAAAATACTTGTCTGTATATTTTAGTACCTCTAGGACCTATATTGAAAACTGAGATTTGGAAAATAGCTGTAAACGTGTTGCATGTGAGCTAACGTGTCTAGTGCTGTGACATTAATAGGACAGATTCTGGTTCAACAGTAGCTCCATTCCTTTTGTGGTTTCCTAAATCATGTCCAGTTAGGTTTTGGGCTCTTGGTTCTCAGCTGTCTCAAAGTAAAATCCTGCTTTCTCCTCCTTTTAGTTTGATAACCTAGGTCTGCAGTTTCCCCTCTTAATCTTTTTGTGATTAGCCCAGGAGATCTGAAGCTCTGTCCTTACTAATTACAGGTGCTCTTCCCAAAGATGAGGAGCAGAACGTGTCACTGATCACCACCTTCCTTAAAGCACAATGCTATTTATTTAGAACAAAATGTTATGGAAAAAAACACTTAATAAGCCAAGAAATGACTCACACACCTGCTAAGCATTGCCTGTCTTCCTTGTGGTGCCCTGGCAAATATGATAAGCAAGTTCTGCCAGCTCTTTAATTCAGAGAGAGCATCTGTGTATCAGATCAGGCTGTCTCTCTGCTCCAGAAGACAAAGCTGAGTGCCAGGATAACAGGCATGGAGGACGTGCGTGAATACACACAGGTTCCACAGAAACGCTCTCTGTCAGCCTGGAGCACAAATGCTCAAGTAACATGTGCTGCCCCACAGCCCATCCGCACCATCCTTCCCATGCTCTGGGCCAGCCATTGGTTCTTGAGCAGCTCTCCAAAGCTGGATATGTTCCTGCCTGTAACCTGGGTGCCAGTCATGCTGCTCTGTGAAGTCAAGTGTCCGCCACCTTCTTGTATATGGGAACAGCAAGAACTTGCATGGCTGGACAGTTGAGGTTACTCAAAAGTTATCTGGTTGCTGGACTTTCCGTATCTAACGGGCATTGTCCTCCTGCACTCAGCCACATACAAGATCAAAACAGGAAAAACATCTCCCTGGACAGAGCTGTTGTGTGTGTTGGCTGTGACCCATTCTGGATGGTCCTGGGGCAGTCCATGTTTCATAACCTTTGTTGGCATTTCACTGTAGCAGCGTTTGAAAGCTTAATGTTATCACTTCCATCGTGGGGATATCATGACTCTCAAACACTTAGAAACTATTAAAGATGATGAAGATAAAATGCTTTAAACATTAAACCTCTTTCATTTTAGGAGATATGATGCTTCCAAGTCCTCTGGAATGAGGGGTCAGAAAGCACAGCTGTAGCCCATGTGGGAACAGATTTTTTCTGGTGAAATTCAATTGATTCTTTCTTAAAGAGAAGTCATGATTTTGTGTGGTGTGGTACCAGACTCGCAATGGCTCTGGTCACAGTCTGGGTCTGGCTTTAAAAAGAAAACCAGCCTTATGTGTGTCTTACTGTGTTCTTTGTGGGAGGGAAGATGTATGCTCTGTATGAAAAACCTGGGCTATGTGGCAGAATGGTTGTGCTGTCCTGCCCTAAGATGGAAACAGAAGGTTTGTGGGGGCATATTGCATCAAGTTGCAGGCTATGGTGGTAACAGAAGGAAGGTGGGAGGAACACCAATGGCCAGGCTTCAGGCACTTGACTGCCCAGCCAAGACTGCTGTTGTAGTGGCTGCAAAGAGGCTGATCAACAGGGTGAGTCTGAACATTAGCATAAATTGGGGTGAATTCCCTGTGGCTGCACTGTGCAAAGGGGTGTGTTTCAGGGAAGCTGACTCCAGGCACGTATGAGGACTGGGAACTCCTGCACTACTCCACCTCTACTGTTCGTGACTCATGGCACTCTAAGTGCAAAGAGCCTTGGACTGTGTGGCTGTACCAACTGGGCTTACCATGATCACTGGTGCTTCTGCCATGGTTTTGTGTCATCCAGACATGCCTGTACCTGGAGGCACTGACTGCACCTCCCTACTCTGGGCAGAAACAAGGTCTCGCTACCCAGAGGCCGTGTCCTTTGCTTTTGTTCCCTGGGCATAGTTCTGCATGAATTGGTAGCTGTGTTGCCATGCTGTGTCTGAGTGCCTAAGCAAGCAAATCTCCTGCAGCCCTCAATAACCAGTTTGTTAACCAGTTACAGCTTCCCTGCTCCCAGTGTGCATGTGAGAAGGTCACTGTAATCCTTTTGGTGCAATGCGTGGTAAGGAAGATAACTTGACAGCTTTCCTAGGCTCAGGGAAAGATGTTCCCACTGCACCTTCTTGCCATGTAAGCCATGTGTGGGAAGTGTTGACAGTGCAGTTCTGTGGTCTGTGCTCCTAATTGGGAGACAACAGGAAAGTGACTCATGTGGCATTCAATCCCCTTCTGCACGGGGAACATGGTGACTTGAGGGACTGGTGCTGAGCCGCATGGCGTCTGTAAGATTGACAGCAGAATGGTGCAGGCTGGCAGTGACCAAGCTCTTGGCTAGTTAAGATCAGCAGTGTAGGCATTTGAGCTCAAGGAGTTCCTCAGCAATTAATGACCTGTGAGCACCAGCAAATATTGCTCCTGCCCATCAAAAGCTGTTGCACTTTGCCAGTGTTTTGATCCCTGTGGATGAAAACAGCATCCAGTGTTGCCAGAACAAGGTATTTATTGTTACCCTGTTCTCACATCTGCTTGTGTAACTCCTCTGTACCTGTAGCTGCTGTGGCATGGGCTGAACTTTTTTCTGTACTCACTGACCATGTTCTGGCACTGCTGCTCCCTTGGCTGACACTGACCTACCAGTGTTTCCTATGAGATTGTTTTTCTGCATCTGCTCTGGTTCTGCTATTGATCCTGACCTGGCACTAACCTTTTCCAGCTCTGCCATGACATCTCTCCATTGCAGAGTTTAATTGTTGTCATGCTCCTAACCTTATCCCAGACCCTGCTACATGCTGAGCCTTTTGGAACTGACCTAAGAGCAGAAGCTCAACTTGGCCATGCTGAATTCAGTAGCTTCATCTACTTATAAAAAGGCCAGATTTTTCCTTCTTGTTTTCCCTCTAATATCAGCACTCAGAAGCTCTTTGGTAGTTTGAGGGGCTGTGGCATCTTCCCAGTGCCAAATACCCTGCCTAGTTAATGTCTGTCTGTGCGTGGTGACAGTGGCAATGTGACCAGATCAGAATGTAAGTGCAGTTTATCTGCCTTGGTTAAGGTAAAGGGTAGTGTGGGTGCAGGGATACAGACATCTGGACCTATTGGGTTCTTGAAAAATAATGGGACTTTCCGAGGGGAGTTGTTGAAGAGTGAGAAGTGAGGCTGATGTGGCTTACATGTACTTTTTTGCAAGTAATATACTTAATTTAAGGGGTAATGGTTATAATTGATGTTCTTAAAGGATTTTTCCAACCTAGTTGATCCAATTATTAAATTAATCTATTTTGAATTCCATGTGCATCTCTCTATGTTGTCTGTAGCATTCATCCCCCAGAGCCACCCAGCCAGTCCTAACAACACAGGCTGAAATGCAGTGTAGTTTGGATGAATCGGACCCAAATTTTACCAGGGCACCCTCCCTGTTTAATGGCCAGTGTGAGATGTGGCTGTGAGCTGTACAGTGCTGACTATGGGGAATGTTCTCCTGAGGCAGGCTAAAGCTGTGGGCACTGTGGCCGCATGGACGCTGGAAGCTGATGGCTGGTGTGTCAGTGGAATATCAAAGTCATGACCTGCGTGATTCGTATGTGACGTAATGATTGGACTGGAATGCTGTACACAAGCAGAGGCACCATCATTGCCTGTTTACTAACTCTGATGTTACACATAGCCTGAGGTTACACTGGGTTAAGGAGAGCACAGCCAGATTTTTGTGAGGTGGAAACACTGGGCTGGTGCCAAGACAACAACTGATAATGTCAGCTAGTTTTGATACGTATTTTCCTCCTCTTATTTTGAGGAATAGCCTCAAAATGTTCCCTGGATGGTATCCTTGGTATGAGATTTCACAACTCTCAGCTAACGTGTATTTTAAGCCCTCAAGGACCTGTGAACCCCATCTTGGTACAGATTGCAGTGTTGAGGAAAGACTCTGTCCTGTTGCCTGTGTTGTATAGAAACCCGTTCCTTCAGTCCATCTTTCCAAACTTCCTGGATTATTGTAGCAAAGTGGTTGTACAGCTGCTTGCATTCAGCTTGTGATGTATGTGAAACTGCTCTTTACAGTGCTGGGACATTCACAGCCTATTTGTAGTCCTATTTGTAGGGCATGCATACATGTCATGTCCCAGTGCAGTGAGAAATATATATTCCAATATATTCTAGTCTTCTCTAATAGAAGTCCCATTTCAGGAAATCTGTCCCAGCTAAGTTAGGAAGGATGTTGCCTCCAATCCAATAGAGCCTGGCTAGAACCTGGAAAGACCCTAGCCTCTAGCAGCAGGTAGCCTGCAACCTCAGCTGGAGCACCTAGATGCTGTCTGGAGGAGAAGGGCTTAATGCAGAGATGGATGCAGGATGGGAGGACAGAAGTGTTCTGCTATGTAGAATCTTGGTTGCTGCAGGCTTGTTCCTGATGTCTGTCACTGCAAGCTAATGCCCAAATCTTTAGCTTTATTCTGTATTCCACTGTTTCAAACTGGAAAGGGTAGTCATAGTGCTGCCCACTCATGGACTGACCATCTGTCTGTGTGTATAATGTTATGATCAGACCCTGTTCTGTTTCAAAGCTTACACATGAAAATAAGGATCTTGCCAAAGCAAGGCTTGTTCAAAATTATCAGAGGTTCCTGGGTGAACACTGGAAAGAATGTGTTTAAATCACTTGTTGCTGAAATTAATCATATACTTAAGGTTAGGCAGTTAGTGATTCTTTCAATGTGAGTCTGAGTCTATGCATAACAAGTGCCTTCAGAGTCAAAGGCATGAAGAATCCCTCTAAATCTGTCAGTTCCTTTTCTCTGTCATCCTGGAGATGGCTGAAGTGATCAAACTGTTGTCCAGTGACTGTTTAATTCTGCATCTCTAGTTGAATCATTCTTACCTATCCCTCTCCTGTCCCCTATTTCATTACCTTCTATGCTCAAATGGGGCCTATAATATGAAATCTCCTTGAATGAAGGTTGTGGATGGCTGTTCTCTTCTAGATCTGGCTGGTGGGACAGTTCACCACACTCAGTCTGTCCCAGCTTTTCTTCATTGCCCTCCAGATCTGCTGGCAGGGTTCTGTGTATACATTTTAGCCTAAATAAGCAAGGCAAGCAAACTGTCATTCAACAGGTTAATCTCACATTTGATGGCACAGCAGTTTAGAGTGCACATCCACCTCCAGCATTCCTCTTTTGCCCTGAGCTGCCTCATTAAGCTGGCTTTCCAAGTCTGCATGTAGTGCAAAGCAGCATAGTAGAACCCTGGGTTTACTTAGCCCTTGGATTTCCATGGGTGAGCAGACAGAGGAGAGCAGATGGATGTTGCATAGTCAAGGGCTTGGCTACAAATGAGTGACTGTCGATGAATAGATGGGTAGGCAGATTAACTGAAACAGATTAACTGGGTTCAGATTTTGCTTACAAGGTGACAGAGTGGCCCAAAGTGGTGACGGATGTAGCTGAGGAGGGCTCCACTCATCTAATGCCTACATACTGCACTTCATGCAGTCAAGCAGTACAAGTATGAGAGAGCGAATCCAAGCCAAGAACTGAGTCTCTTCTCTTGCTCCCTTCAAGCCAGGATGACTTGGTGTGTGTTGAACATAAAGAGAATTCTGCCATGTGTCTTCTTTCAAACGTCAGCAGATGGAGGGATCTTCTAGTTCTGTCACTATCATGAGTTCTGCACCAAAGAAGAGTCAGAACTAGACTCCATAGCATCCTCTGTGACACCGTCAGCCTGAGAAGTAACCCCTCTGTAAAATTCAGCCACTTTCCCATAACAGAATTTGTCTATTTCCTTTGAGCTATTTTTGGCTTTCTATATAGATGTGGTAGAGGAAGATTATGAGAGCCATTAGAAAGGAATTACAAGACGCTGTGGTGGAGGTAATGGAAGAAAGGCGTCATGGTGTGGTTGTGCAATAGCTTCGTGTTTTCCATATTGCTCATGCAATGAGGCGAGAGGACTCAGTACCTGAGTGGAAGGGTCATTGTGGCATGGTACAGTATTGGTGCTATATGTAGCAGAGGTTGCATCAGATGGCTGAGCGTTAGCAGTAAAGACCATCTGAAGAGCTGCAAAGTGGGAGAAATCCATGTGGAAAATCCAGCTTTTCCCCAGAACACATCAGATCAAAATAGGTACAAGTTGAATCCCCCAGTTTTTCTGTGCTGTTTGCTGAGAACTGAGTGCGCTGGATATGAAAACAAAAAACTTCATACTCTGTGACCAGGCTAGTCAAAAAGCAGCTATAAATAGGAAACTGAGAAACAATGAGAGGGAAGAAAAACAGTGTTGAGCTCCCAATATGACCCTTTAAACTGAAATGGCTGGCACAGATTTCATAAACAAGGGAGTTGGGGAACAACGCAATTTGAAAGCATCACTGGTTTTCATCAAATTTTTATTGACAAATCTTTTTCCTGGTGTATTGCCTCGGTATGAGAGAAATTAAAGTAACCTCTTGGATACTGTGATTTATCAAATGTTGTACCTATGGATCCTCCAGAAAACTGGCAAATTGCTCCTCTTCCCATGCAGGGTTCTCACTTATCAGTTTTCTTCCTCTACTGATAGCCCTTTCTCCTTATTCATTTCCAAGGACCCTAAGCAGAAACATTGGCCTCTCAGTTCACTCTAATCAGCGTATGGAGAGATGATGTAAAAGAAAGATGCTGATAACCATGACACTTGAAATGATTTTGTGCCTTCAGCAAACCACAAGTAGCATGGAACCATAGCATTGATTTTGCTGTATTCATTTCCTCTAGCCTGAGCATACTTCTCGCCTGAGCAGGCTCAGACTTTGCATCAATGTCCTCTAGTAATGCACAGAACTCTTCTTACACTAGCTAATTGAGACTAATTATCCCTCTCAGATGCAGATGAGTAAGTATTAGCCCCACTTTACACTTAGGAAGAATGGGAGGTGAAAGTGGCTTGCCCACGTTTAAGTGGCAGCTGGTGTAAGTGATGTTGGAGTACCCTGTTGGCCTGCATCCTAACCCTGTGCATCCAGTGGTTGTAAAGTTCCTTATTGAACACAGGAGATTAGTGAAGCGTTGGGCTATCCATTCTACATTAGCTATTGTATCGCTTGCTGGGTGCTAGGTAATGAGAAAGGCATGAGGGGAGCAGGCTCAGAGATTCAAGTTGCACTGCCAAGCAGAGTAACAGTACCAGTGACATGGTGGCAACAGGCTTGCACTGGCCTGCTGAGCGCTGGCAGGACAGCCTAGGTAGTCTGATGGCCAAAGGGATTCTGGCCTCATTTCAACTGCTCAGTCTGGCTGCATCAGTACCCTGGTTGGTATTTCCTTCCTTCTTCTCTAGAGAAAAGACAAGATAATTTGAAGCACAAAGCCAAGACTTTGCCCTCTGGAGGGATTCCAGGGTTGCAGATGGACTGGGCTCTTCACAGTGCTGCTGGAAAGCAATTACATTTGCAGTTCACGGGAAGGGAAGAGGAGGAGGGAGAGTCACTGAACTGACAGCAGGGATAAGAAGGTAGCTCATTAGCACATCATCTTTTCTGCACCCTTCTGCGTGGGAGCAGATCTCCATATGATGACATTCAGAGTCTGGCAGGAATGTCATCCTGAGCTAGTAGGAATTTCTCTGCAAGAAAGTGTGAGTGAGTAGGTTTAAAGGCATCACAAGTGAGCTCCTCTGTGGTCCAAAGAGCATAAAGGTTCATCCTTCATGGTCATTCCTCAAACTTCACTATCAGCTGCTGACCTGGAACATGAAGAGGAAGCCTTGAAATAGTGAGGTATTCATTAAATAAGTACTTCTTGGAGCAGGCACTGTGTCTATGGCAAAGCACAACTGGGAAAGATAGTGTTTCCCTTTACTCTATGAACATCTTCTACGCAGATGAATTTGTAAGTGAACATTAGAAGCAAAGAGCTGATTATGTACTGAGCAGTGGCTTGTGCTTGGAGAATTCCAGTAGAAGCCATACAACAGCATCTGGCATTTGTAATGATTTGGAGAGCATAAGTCCTGGGACAGTGACAATAGCCTATTGGAAACTGCACAGTACACTGGTAATAGAGGTAATAATACACTTAATTATGAGCTGAAGGATGAATTCCTTACAGGCTTATTCAAAAGACTCGTGTGATTGTCTAACAGCACTAAGGGTACATTCTCTCTTCCCCTGAGAGGTCCCCATGGCCCCTGAGGAAAACAGCACCAGAAGCATAGCTTAACTGTTCCCTAAATGAGGTAATCCTGAATAGAAAATGTGTGTGTGTGTCTCACCTGTCAGGCAAGCATAAGCGGCTATGCACCAAACCAGTCCTCCATGGCACAGCACAACTCGTGTCTCTCTTTCGTGTTCTGTGTGGTAGTATCTGTGTGAGGATCTGCTGAAAACATTTGATCCCAGTGGAGCACCGGATAAAGACCAACCCTTCCTATGTTCTCTTAATTCTTCTGCCTGCTCAGTGTAAATGCTTTTCAGCTCAGAACGGGGGAACTGAAGTGCCCACAGGAGCTACAGCGCCATGGTGTGGTAATGCCTCTTTTAGGACAAGCAGTCAGCTGTGGCAATCTGGTTCTGCAGCAGAAAGGAGGCTCTTTAGTATCACATTGCTTGTGTCAGGATAGGAACTGTGCCGTTCACTTGGGCACACCCGGTAAGGTGGCACTGAGAGCAAGGTGTACAAACAACTGCTGTAAGCCACAGTGCATAGCAATAACCTTTTTTTTAACCTCCACTTTTGCTGCAGGGTTATAAATACCCCTTCAACTACGCTAACTGCCTTCACTGGTATAATTTCCATCCTATGTGTGAGCCTGAGAAAAAGAAATCAGAAGCCAAACAGCCATACCCCAAACAATCAATGCTGCAGAAGTGAGTAACAGAGGGGACATGCTGACATCCTTAACCAAAGATAAAGCACATAGAGAAGCACATAGCCTGCTCTCCCACCCTTCTTCAGGCTGCCCTGGGAGTCAGGCTTTCAAGCCTGCAGCCTCACTGGCACATGTGCTGCCTCTCCTGCAATCATTCGAAAGCCCAGCACTTCCCAACCCCTCTTTCTTTGTGTTCTACTGGTAGTGATTAAAAATTGATGCGTTAATGAGCCTCTGACAAGAAACACAACACTGTGCAGTGCAGGCTGCCATTTGGGGGGCTGGAGATGGCATCACCCACTGCTGCTGCTGAGCCAGGTGTCCCCTAAAGCAACAACTGAGAAAGCCAGGAAGCTCTCTGTGCCCCTCAAAGCTTTCAGACCAGAGGGCGACTGTTCTGCAGCCCTCTAGTTCAGCTATTTCCAGTCAGCTTTGTGATAGCAGCCTGGGGAGAGTTGCAGCTTGCTGTCTCCCACACAAACCTCTTTCTCTGTTAGCTGTCTATTGTGCATGAAGAATTCGTCCTGATGCTACAGCTGCAGCCCAGGGATCCTGCCTGTGGCTGGGGGAGCACAGTAGAGCAGGATCCTACAGTGGGAATCTGATACTGAGAGGGAATGATGCTGTTTGCTGCTCTGCAGCAATGCTTCCTGGTGTGAAGCTGCAGCCTGAAGCTGCAACGTGATCAGTGACTGTCAGAGAGATGCCCTTCCTGGCCCTGAATTCATGTGTTGCATTACCTGTTACACTGCATCAAGTACCACACAGCAATGAGTCATTGAGAGTCAGGGCATAAATTCCCCAATCCCTGTAGGTTTCTCACAGGGTAAGGTTTGATTTATCTCTTACAGCTTTGGGAGAGGGCATTACCTTTCAGTCTCTTTGAAAATGCCTGTATTGCCTCCCCTTGGCTTCAGAGGTCTTTCCTGATACCTTGTCTGTATTGTAATGTGGGTCTTGGTGCTGCACACTGTCTTCCCATGACTCCAGCCTGGAAGCTGTCCATGCAGGCAGCATTTTGCAACACCTCAGTGCACTTCCCATGGTGATAGAGACTTCCTATTCACAGGCTCACTTGTGACCTTGCCATTGTGATCCCAGAGCTGTGAAAAACCTTCTAACTGTGCCAAAAAAAGCACTTTGGCCAGGCATCTTCAATCTGTGACCCTTCAACCCTGATATTGGGACCCACAGAACTTGCTGACAGTAACAGTACATGCCTGTAGCTATGCAGCACAGGGCATTTCGCCCTGTTAGCCCCACTGCCCTATTCTCCATTAACCCGAGTGCACAGTGACAGAGCACTGCTGTGTCTTCAGTCACAAGAGACCCTACAGCTCTGCTCAGTTGAGGTGCCTCTTGTGAGAGGTGCACAGAGCCTGCACCTACCCTGAGCCTTCATAGCTTCAGGGCTGCAGCCTCAGGCTGCGACTTCTCTACAGACCTCTACTGGCTGAACAGCACTGGTCAGGGATGCCGCGGTTCTGGCTCCTGTAAGGCTGTAAGACTCCTTTATGCGTGCATGCATGAGGCTTTGGGAACTGCTGCAAATCCTTTCATCCTTTTCCCGCTGCTCTAGCTGTCCTCTGGCACAAGATGAATGTATTCGGGTTTCCAGAGACAAACTGTAAGTGCAGTAGCTGGTATATGGTGAAGAGCTTCTTCAACACCAGAGCTCTCATGTGCTGCCAGTTTGGATTTGCATGGTATGATCTGTTTGTCTCCAGCCTGTTCCCAGCAGCATGCCTCACAGTTACTCACAGTGGGATAATCTGTAGTGAAGGCAGTGTACAGAAAATGCCAAGCTACCATTGCCTGCTCAAATAAAGCTTTATACTGCAAAGGGACCGCTCCTAGTGGTACAGTCTTCTTCCCATGTGTTTTAGTAAGAAACAGCTAGTTCAAAGCATGCTATATCATTTAGGGTTCATTTGGGGTCAGCAAGGGAAATCGGATTTCATTTTCTGATTGTAGATCAGTTATTGCCACTTTGATGTCTTCATTCTGCAGTTCAGGATGTCCAAGGTCTTTCCTGTGCTGCATCTCAGAAACACCTGGATATTATGAAAACTGCAAGGTGCAGTTCCTTCCTCAAGTAGTTTACAGTTTAAATAGACAGGGCAGGCAAAAGGTGAAGGAACAGTGGAAAACAGAGGATTTTGGGGGGGGGGGGGTTTGCCTACTTTAGGTGAGATGTGAGGAAACAAAGTGCCAGCACACATTTTCACTGGCACTGTTAAGCTTAAATAGGCACATGCCTCTGGTGTANAGGAAAAGGTGAAGGAAGAGGGGAAAAAAGGGGGTTTTGGGGGGGGGGGGGTTTGCCTACTTTAGGTGAGATGTGAGGAAACAAAGTGCCAGCACACATTTTCACTGGCACTGTTAAGCTTAAATAGGCACATGCCTCTGGTGTATGTCTGCAAAGGCTATTTATTTTTCTTCTTATTTGAAAGGTGCTGACTCAACACCATAAGTAAGTGGCAATGTGCATTAGCTAGGTCAGGCTCTGAACTGGGTACTGGATGCTAAAGAGGATTCTCTTAATCTGGCTGTGACAGGTCATTGCTGTTGTGACTGCAGCAGAGCAGGTGAAGGCACAGATCAGAGTTACTTAACAGCTCCTAGGGGGTTCCTGTGTGCTTTAGTGTGAATTGGTATTAAATGCAGGTTGTTCTCCTGTGTGTTCCTATGCCCAGCCCCTTAAAAATCAGAACTGCTTTCTGCCAGCCTGCAGGCTGCTCCTGGTCTCCAAGAGGCCTCTGGGATCCTGCTAGGACTACAGGTACCTCACGAAGCAATTGGCAATAAAACAGCAATCCTCCAGGGGTTTGGAAAAGGGAACCCTTCTGGTGTCTTTGTGGTCCTTGGGTGTAAACAAGGGTGCAGGGAGTAGAAGCAGGAACGTGTTCTTCTCACTTGAGCCAGGGAACTTGCCTCAGTGTTGGAGGTTGTAACATTCAGGGTGAGATTGAAAGAGCTCAGCTACCTCAGGTACCAATGCAGGACTGGGGATATCACTCAATTACAGGTAAAGAGAAAATACCATGCTAAAAGGCCCTAAATAGAGGGGAGAAAGGTATATTCAGAAGTGGCTGGATGCTGAAAGTAAATTTAATTACAAAAGTGGGAGCATTTCTAATGTCTGGTGATGGGCCACTGAGACTAACTACTGGGCACCACATTAAATCCTTGTACTTTGATACCTTAATGTGCTTTCCCACACCATTTGCTTTAATCAGCTCAGTGCCAGGTTGCTGAATAAGCAGAAAGCCCTGTGACATATAAGGTGTCTGAAGAGGTGAACCCCATGAGTCTCTCACATCACAACTTCTTCATCCAGCAGGACACCTTGCTGCCTTGTGCTTGCTTGCAATAAACCCCTATGAGCTACCAGTACCTCATTTCTTTCTCTCCCATTTTATGGGATGTGTGAGTCTCGCTTCTTTAACCTGGGACTGGGCACCCAAGTGGGCAGGGAGAGGGAAGGTGTGGACTGAGGAGGAGGACTGTGTTTCCTAGGTAGCTAGCAGCACCCCTCACCACCAGACCAGTGTGTGAGCCGAAAAGGGGTATGCTGGGAAGCTGGTTCAGGCTTGGGAGAAACAGTTGTCATGTTGTAATCAGGCAGGAAACAGGAAACTGTGCCATGAGGCAACAGACAGAAAGCGATGATGGCAGCACAACACGGCCTGGTTTGGGCTCAGGCTCAAAGAAAGCTCTTCCCTGCTGGGAGAGGATGCAGTGGGAGCACCTGTGTACCACTGTGTGCTTTGCTCAGATGCTATTTACACTGAGCAGCTATTTAAACAATAAGATGAGAATGGTAAAGGCTTATTTGCACTTGTGCAGCCATGAGGAGTCTGAAGGATATGAATGAGTCTTCACAACATCCTCTGAGTCATGTTAGTGTTAACAACTCCACCTTGTATGTCAGGGGAGGGGAAGGGCAGCTGTTGAGAGGGAGGCTTTCTCAACAGTATGTAAGGGTTAAGCATCTGTATCTCCATAGAAGCATTGCCTTCTCCTCAAATTCATACCTAAGGATGCCTCTTTCATGGCTGCAACCATCGTAAAGGGAGTTGTCACTCTTCGCTTAATGGTGTTGACCCTTCCAGGAGTCACCCTTCACTCACAGCTATGTCCGATGCCTCTCCAGGGAGAACGCTGGAAGGTTTTACCTTTTCCATGACCCTGGATAAGCTGCACGGTTGGCTTAAAGTAGACACTTCACACGTGGATGGCTGCGGTGAGGTGAGATGAACCTGAGTCTGCTGAAGGTGACAGAGCAGATTGTGGAGCAACTGCTAGAGCACTGAGGAAGTTCTTCCCCCCTATGGAAAATGTGCATCTGATGTAAAGTCTTCTTAAGCATGCTTTCATCCATGAAAAAGAGCTTTTGTAGCTATAAGCACATGGGAATTTCTGCCTCTTGCTAGGATGCAAGTTGACTGTTTCTAGAAACCCAGCCATGCATTGTGATTTGTATCTGTTCTAGAGAACTTCAAACCCCTCCTTCTAAGCAACTAATGACAAATATAAATACCACTAGTGGAGTGAAAATCAGGGTAATCTAACCTGAAGGGGGGTGTGTGAGGTGGTCTGGAGGAAGAAAAGAGCCTCTGTACTATAAGGAGACAAGAGAGCAGGAGAAGCTATTAATAAAGAAGCTAATACCGAGACCTGGTGGGTTGAATTGAAAGAGGGGATTAGAGCAGGGTCCTTTCTTTTGTAATTATCACACTTTTATCCCATGTGGATCATATTTCCCCCCCCCCCCCAATACATTTTGTTCAGATTGTCTTGTGTTTCTTTGCTGACAATCCTTCAGAGAACGAATGAGTTTAGGAAGAGCAGAGCAGGAACCAGAATGCTTTGGCAATGCTTTGGCATTTTCTGCCAAAGCAGAACATGTAAGGCAAATATTAAACAGCGCTAATAGAAAAGGAATTTCAAATGCACAGTGATTCATATGTGCAGCAGGAATCTTGACCCTGCTCATAAACCATTGTGGGAGCCGTGTGCCCAAGTACAGGGATTGTCAGAGCTCTTGCATTGTTCCGGGAATGGTCAATTCCTGTTCTGACTGGTAATGGCCTCTCCAGCTATAAACCTAACTCTCAGAAGATTTGTTTGGATATTAAATATGAGTTGGTTTAACTTAATTTATAAAAACAAACACAGTGCCTCTGTGACCTTCTGGGCAGTTAGAAACATAATCAACAAAACCACTGCGAAACCAGCAACAGCTCAATAAATAAGTCATAAAGCACAGATAAAAGATGTCATCACCAAACAGCCTCTCTTGTGGTGTGTGTTTCCCACACTTGTCCATGTATTTGCTAAACATGACTATGAGCCAGGTGCTGGTTTGCACTTTGAGACTCTTCCAGGGTGGGTTGGCTGCAGGGGTAGATGGAGTCTGACCACAGTCTCCACTGTGGTTGACAGGAGGAAAGACTCAGTGCTTGCAGAGGAAATGAGGGATTAAGCCTTTCTGTAGTGGCTACAAACAACATTGGTACCTATGTGAGAGGCAAGTCCATCACTGCAGTATATGGGATCACCTGTATAATGCAGGTCACATAACATCTAGGGTTATGTCATCTCCAGATACGGACCACTGTATTTGCCTTAGCTATTAGGTCTCTCCTCACATGATCTGTCAGTCAGAAGCCCAGTCAGAGGAGAGGACATTGTGTCTCCCCTCCTCACATCTCCCCAGCGTTGCAGACCTCAATGGAAGGTGCAGTTGATCTATTTGTGGAGATGGAAGCACCTTTGGGAAGGTGATGGTCTGCCATCAGATTTAAAAGGGACAGGACAAAGGTATGTGCTGCTCCCTAGAATTAAATGCTGTGCATGGAACAATTGCTTTAGCATCTGAAATTATTGTTATGTGCCCCATCATTTACCTGATGAATCAGAGTCCTAACCTGCAGCATGTCCTAACCCTGCAGCATGATAGACGACTGAGTTGCAGAAATATGCCCCAGAGCTGCACAGGCGAAGAGAAACCTAAGGACAGAAGGAGGTGGTAAGACCAGCAAGAGGGAGGAGAAAGAGAAAGGATAGTTTTATGGTGCTGAGTCACGCTGTTGCCCAGGCGAGGCCTGAGAGCGGAGTAGGCAGGGTTAGAGCAGGCACAAGAGTGATGATCAAGGAGAAATCTCAGTGCTTTGGGCGTCACCAGCCAGCAGGGTCACTGCCCACAAGGTCTGGGAGCTGAGCTGGCAAAACTTGAACAGTGAGAGCATGGAGGGGGAAAATCTTGGTGTTGACTCTCCACAGAGGCTGTAAAACTGAAGTTATGAAAACAGTGAAGCATGGCAGAGGGCCAGGGAGTTATATCAGTTCTGCACAACCAGAATCTGAATTGCGAACAAAATGGGCTGGGAGTATTGTACCTGCTGCGTAAAATTAGTTTATATTTATGGATCAGGTATGTGAGATAAGGGAATGATGGTCAAACACAGATACATAACTGTCTCTTAAGCCACTAAAGTACCTGTTAGTGAACTGCTGTGCCTATCTCATTTTAACATAAAGTAATGAAAAAAGACTGAGGAGCAATGAAAATACTTGAAATGCATTTTTACAGAGATGGTTTCATCTGTTGGGCTACATGGTTGCAGTTACACATTAACTAATTTCGGCTTTCTCAGCAGCTCATTTAAGGCTAAGAGCTGTTGCTGAACAAGTATTGTGCATAATAAAATGCATTCTGCATTTTATCAAGAGTCTCCATTTTATCCTATTTTAGGCACATCCTGTATCAAACTGAATTTCTACAAGCATCTCTCGTCTGCCCTAACTGAACTCCATGCCCTGAGCACGGTCCTGCTGCATGTTGTCTCAGCACCAGTGGGTGCTATAGCTACGGGTATATCCCAGCGTCTGTTTCCCCTAATCAGCAGGCTGGTTAAAGAGGTAAATGAAGGGCTGTAGCCAAACATGGAACAACTTCAGTGAAGCACTGCAGGGAGCAGCACCCCTCTCACTCAATCCAGCTCTGAAATTGCTTAGGCTGAAGTCTCTGTGTGGCTGTGAAATAGTTTCTATCAGGTGCTAATACAAGGGAACACCAACGAGTTTCTCAGTCAGTCTATTCTTAAAGTTGTTGTTTTGTCACATTGCATTTAAGTGAGTTTGTGCAGTCTTGAAAATGAAAGCCAAGCTTAGGTGCAGCCCTTGAGCCAAATCTGTTGGTGGGAATGATGCTGAGAGATGTTAGTTGTACAGTTGGACCTGAGAACTCTGTAAGCTTGTTAAGAGAAAAGGCATTCCTTATTGGTACATTTGCAGTCCTGGCATCATCCGTGACCCTCAAACGGAATCTTTGACATTCAGGTCAAGTCCTTACAGCCCAGAAGGAAGGATCTCGGAGCTCCCCCTGGTGAATTCATATACTGTGGCTCAGAGATGCACTCTCTGCGGGGAGGGCAGGCTGGTGAGCAGTCAGCGCACAGCACCTCTCAGTAAGGACATTTTTGGCCAAGCTGTGGGTTAAATCCAGGTCACATTCTGTGTTCAGCTAATTTGCTTGTAGTTTCTTTGGCAAGGACTTGGGGATGTGCACACGTGCATAGATTCACATATGCTTTCCATCTCCCCCTGTGTGGAAGCAGGCACCGCTCCTGTTTTTCCTGTGTAGGATCTGTGATCTATTCTGGTAGCTGCATAGTGCAGTCGTGTCTCCAGTAAATATTCACAGATTTCCTTGTAAGCTGATGCTTTTTTCTCTTTCCTCTCTCCTGTGTGGCTGCACAAAGGCATGTGTTGTACCTGCTTTACCCTGTGGGATCTACATAATCAGGTCCACGGGTTTTAATGGATTTCAACTCCCTTCTGTCTACGGATACGGTTTCCTGTCTCGTTTTGAGCAGGAAAAGCCGAGTCTTTTTTGGTCTTAGCATTCCTGCTTGCCTCGGCTTTGGGAAGAGTTCTCTGGCTATTTTCCTGTTTGAGTTTTGTGTGTGTTTTGTTTTAAGCAGGACAGAGTGCATGTGTGTATGTAATCCATGTGCTCAATTAAGAGAGGCATCTGTTGGGTTTATTTCACATTGCCGAGGAAGGACTGCAAGCAGGGAGCATCTGCTCGGCTTTTTGTCAATGGCTTGTTTTTCATAATTTGCTCTACAGGGTGAATGTTTGGGGAGGGGGAGGTGGCTTTTTATTTCTGAGTTTCATCTTAGATTTGTTTTTATGGTGGCCAGGGAAAAGCTGGCTGGGATTTGAGAGTTAATTTCTCTAAGAATAGAACTGAGGGAGAAACAAACCCATCCCCAGTAAATAGCATTTACGTAATCTTAATAATGCACCCAGAAGGACCCTTATAAACCATCATTTGCAGTATGTGAATGAAAAAATTAAAACAATTTGTTACGGTGCTGATCTAATGCCAGTGGGGGTTTGGGGTTTTGTGTTCCTTTCAAAATTAGCAAATTTTGGTTAGCTTTTATTTGGAGAAAGATAGGAAAAACATCAACCACTAAGATGCTTTTTTGGCATTTTGTCAACAGCAACAAAAAAGTCTGGGTTTAAAATAGAGCAGCACTGGTTTTCTGTTCCTATAGGGTTTGCTTTTGTGCATTCAGATGTTGACCCTATCGCACCTAGCTGATACAGTGAGAGATTCAATTGTCCATAAACGTATGTGCTTCAGAGGCTACTGAGCCTGCTGGGGGTGTTTTATACGAGTGTGCTTTTACACTTGTTTTGTGGCAATGTCCTCCAAAAGGGCTGTGGAGGATAATGACTTTGTGATGCCCTGGGAGGACACAGCTGCTGGTGTAGTGGGGGGAACTTGGGAGAAGAAAGCCTGAAACTCCCTCTAATCCCACAAGTGAAAGACAGATCTTACCCATTGCAATCAAACAAGCAAGGACACCATCTTGCAGGTGTAAATGCAGATGCTGGGCAAGAGTAACCTGAGGGCAAGACCCAGATCTTACTGAAAGTCTTTAAAGAAATGGGATTAAAAAGAAATAGTAATCATATCTTATTCTGTAAGTGAAACCCAAGCCAGCCCAGCACAATTATTAAGCCACTTGGAAATGGCATTGTATCTGCATTTGCCGTGCCATGAGTCGTCACGGAAAAAGGAGATGTTAATAAAAATAACTTCCTTGACATTCAGTCCCACTCCGTAGCAAGAGAATGTGTATATATCTGTGTATATATATGTTATATATCACAATATAAATATGTATAACTTTGTCAGATGAATGCCACTCAGCTGAACAACTTTGTTGACAGCAGTTAGCAGTATAACTGTTTTACATAAAGCAGCTGACAGCAGTTGGTGTGTAAAGTGTGACTGTACAGCTGGCTGTGGGGAGCAGGCAGGCAAGCTTACTTCAGGGCTTCAAGTAAGCTTGGCTGTCACAGAAGCATGGAACCTGAGATGTAAAAGGACAAACCACAAGAAACTTCATAGTAGCAGGAAAGTATTTTCATTGCTTGAAAAAAAAAATAAACTTCAAACTTTGTCATCACATTAAAAACATTACATGAGAAGTAATAAACATATTTACACTTCTGTTTTGATTATAAATATACATTATATACAAAATAATGTTATAAAAGTAGAAAGTTCAGTGCTTCTGATTTTTTTCTTTTTAAATTACTGAAATACTAGTCTTCAAAATAAACTACAAACAGACAAACTAAAACCCATATTATTGATTTCTGAATGTCATCTTCAAACTGGTCCTACGTGGTCAGAGCAGAAGGTCAGTAGTGGACATTATGAAGGGGTCTTGTCTGCACAGTTCAAGGCAGTAGATGAGTAAGTCCAACAACAGGATTTACAAGGGCAGGAATATCGCTGTCTGGGAGATAGGATGGTCCAGGTTTCTTCAAAGAGATCCTGTTTCCTCCCTCCTTATTCTGTCCCACCCCATGGTCTCATCTCATTCATATCACAGCACTTTCCACTAAGGTGTCCGGTATTGCTGTAAATATGCATATAAGAAAAGAGCTTCTACACACCTCTGGTTTTCAGGGGCAGGCTTCCCCTTTCTGTGTAGCAATGAGTGGCTATGAAAGAAACAGGACAAGCCTAGACCCTTCTAACTCCAATCTCTACCTGTCTTGGCAGAGGGTGTCTCTGTGGATGCTTTGCTATTGGGTATTTGGAACTGGGATGAAGGACGGAAGATGGGGTGTTGCAACCAGATGGAGAAACTGGGGGAGGTGGGGGGGAAGTCACACTGCTGCTTCTCCTTCAGAAAATAACAGCTGCAATTTTGAGACTATTTGCAGTAGAAGGTGGCACCTAATTCAGAAACACGACATAAACCCCCAACTATGTGTCAAAATAAGGCTGGGGGAGGGAGAGAATGAGGAAGGAGAAGAAAAAAGTAATGTCTATTCACAATCACTGGTAGTGCAAAGGGCATGAAAACAGCTGAGACAGCTCAGCACATGAAGGTTCTAGGAGCTGATTGATTTTAAACGCATTTGTAAGGCTTTAAATAGAGCTGGGATCATGCCTCCTCCTTATCAATGGGGAAGAGGCTGTACACATTCCTTATCGCAACTTTTCCTTCTCAAATGTTTAAATCCACAAAAATCCTGTCCCACATTTTGGCTTTGGTCAATCAGTTCTCCAAATCATCACCAAATGGGATGACATGTAAATATGATATTCCTCTTTCCTTCCTCCTCTCGTCCCTTACACAGTCTCCAATACATGCAGCAGGAGAGAGGAGACGCAAGTAGCTGTGTAGCAGGAAGTATCAACCACCCCTGCCCAATACTGTTCAGGTAACTGCAGAAAGAGCAGTCAAGTCTTTGTTTGGGATTGTTAGATTCTCTTAACACATTTTAGGCACTTTTAAACCCAGAGAAACATGGAGACCTCGTTTATGCTGTATCCATTATCTGCATAGCAATGTGTCTTTCTTCACACCTTCCATGGCAACATCTGTGACAGTTAAGTGCCTCCTCATCTACCGGCACCTCCTATAACCAGAGTTCTGGAAAGCCAGGGGTCTGTCCATGAGGAACTGGCCTCGGTATCTCTTAAAAACAAAATCCAACAACATGTTTAACCCCTCTCTCTTCCCTCTGCCTCCCCTCTTCTATAGCCAGTGAGATTTCTGGTATCAAACTTCAAACAAGGGCAGTAAGAACAAAAAGGTGTATTGCATCTTTCAGTAAATTCACAGTCTGTCCAGTTCACCCAGTTCCATCCTCCGCCTGAGAGCAGCAAGTTCAATGTAAGTAAAAACAGTCCAATCCAGTTCTGAATTGTAAACAATGCAGCAGGAACGTCCATCTACTGGCATTACCATATCTGAGGTGCAAATGGGCTGATCTTCAGTCTTATACCTGTCAGGATATAAAATAATACCAGAAATGAGAAGGAAGCACAGCACAGAGTACTGCAGAACTAACAAGTATGTCAAACCAAAGCAACTTAAGGCAGATATTACTGCAGATTAACTATCAGAGCTCAATGATCTTGGCTGGGTCCAGAGACAAAGAATCCCCAGCAAAAGATGTTGTCTTTATGATGAGTAGCCTCTCTACCTGGACTTAATGCTTACAAATATGGGTGCATTATGTCTCTGTAAAAAGCATACAGTATAGTTAAATAGCTTGTGTTCAGAAGCATTAAACCTGAATTATGTGGAAAGAGGTTTCAGGGGCTGGCATTCTGAAAATAAAAGTACTTCTGGAGATGCCTGATGTAAATCTGGGAGTCCAGCTTGGGTCAGCAAGATCTTCAAAGGAAGATACGGTATGTAGGTCAGTTAATGGGAATGAAGCGTCTAGCTGTCATCTGTATCTCTGAAAATCCTTTCACTTAGTCTTAAACTTTTAATACTGTTGGTTGACTTGTGTTCCAGCTTGCCTTCAAGAGGAAATCTGATATCCACCCTGGCAAGGGAGACAGAATCCTGCAGATCTGACTTCACAGATCACTGCTATACAGCACAGCAAGCTTCTCTTTCCTCAAACCTGAAACTACTCCTAAAGACAGCTACACTGCAGGAAGCAGGTATTGGTTAATGTCAAATTGCCTTTAACTTCCATGAAGCCTTTTTCCAAAGGGTCAGTAATTCTTTAGGAACCGGTTGCTTCTTTAATAACTCCTTTTTAATGTCTTCAGAATTCAATGCTAGACCCTTCCTTTTTCATGTATCTGTCCTCTGACTTCCCATATAACATCAAGACTTCCTACATGGCTTTTATGCCTAACCACATTCAGCTACCCTCCATCCGCTGTTGGAAATCTACATAGCTTTACCCATTTCCACAGAACACAGATTATCCATTGCAGTCATGGGGGAGAAAACATGGGTTTACATCAATGGGCCTATGAATGGTTACTATTCATGCAGTAGAATGATTTCTATTTTTGCTATCTACCTATTTAAGAGGAAATAATCCTATAACATGCTGAATTTTTATGGGCTGATGTTTTGTGCTTTCATCTCCTGCTGGCATATCTAAGCTCAAAATCTCTGCTTTAATAGAATCAGGGCTGCTAATTTCCTTATTTTCTTCACTGTATGCTCTGTGTGGGCCACAAAAGAGGAGAAGTGAATGCTGGCAAGCATTGGGATCCCTGAAAATATAGTAACTTCCTTATATGCAATCCTGAAGGATAATTTATCCCTTTATTTTGTCAATTTATGCTCATCCACCTGTGTTCTTACTTACCTCTGTGGCTATGATGCACTCATTCCTTTCTTCTGTTATCACAAAGACAGACTGGTACATTGAATCCCTTGGAGAGCATATCGCTGATATCCTACATTCTGGCTTTTCACTAAGGCAGGGGAGAGAGAAATTAACATTAGTTGACTTCTAACAAGCCTGACTCAGAATCTATCATGAATATGGAGGGGTGTAATGAGATAGCCGTGAAGGTGCGGGAGGGGAGTGCAGAGGATGAAGTTTAACATGTTTTATGTGTTGGCAGGACATTATACTAGAAAAGTGGAAGTAAGCAATAGCTACTATCTTCCTGCACTTCTGCTGTGTCCAACATAATAACCTACTTATCAGATCCCTCAGTGTAACAGCCCCAAGCTGATCCCAGGCAAGGCTTTCAGTACATGCATCAGAAAACTGAGCCAATGCATACTTGCCCTTTTCTTTCTTTGAAGAAGAGTAGTTATTTTTACTCTATCCTTCTCAGTAAGCAGATCATTTTGCCTTTTTAATAAGTAAAATACTTATTTTTAGTCACTATATGCCTTAACTGCCATTCCTCCAAAATCTATTGAGGAAGGAAAGACACTTCTTGCTTTCATCACTGACTTAGCCACTCGCATTCCCCTTCACAGTACCCATACTAGCAACACCTTGCACAAACACTTAATCTAATTGACTTAGCTAAGGATAACACTTGGCTGTGACACACATGCTCCAGTATAAAGATTCCTGGATTTGCTCTGGTTTGTTTTGTATATTAGCCATTTGAGGTTTCTTTCCCCCCGCCCCCACATTTTCTCATCTGCTTCTAGATTGGAATGAAGATGAGAAGCCTTAACAAAGACTAGAAGGAAGACTGCATTCTCACCTGTGTAATCGGAGGGGGGACTTTTCTCCTAAACACTTTTCACTTTTGTAGTATTTCTCCTCTTGTGTCCCTCTACTTGTCAGGTCTTTTACCAGATTGTAGTCCAGTTTATGATTCTTGGGTTTGTAGTTTGATTTCTCCAGCCCACAGTCCACTTCAAGGTCTTTGTTTTTATTGGTGTTTTTGAGCTGGGAAGCTGGAATGAGATTGTCCTTCTGGAAGTCAGACAGGTTGTTCATTGTCTCTAAGTCTTGCTCTGGGTGCATCCTCATCTGTCTGATGACCATTGCTATCATGCAGAACAGTATGAGCAAAGCCACCAGTCCCACCCCCATGGATATAGCAATCCAGGGGACTGGCTTAGGAGGAAGTGTAACGGGCACTGAATAAACTGGCAATTCACAACGGTTGCCCATGAAGCCAGAAGGACAGTAGCAGACAAAGTTGGCACTATAAAGTCCGCTGTAGCATGTGCCTCCGTTCTCACATGGTCCAGAAGCACATTCGTCTCTGGTTTTGATGTCACAGTTCCTGCCACTGTAGCCTGGCAAGCATGTGCAGGTGTAATCATTGATCAGGTCATGACAAGTTCCCCCATTGGAACATGGGTTTCTGGCACAATCATTGATGTTTATCTCACATTTCTGACCAGAGAAACCGGGCCGACAGCGACACACACGGATCTGACCAAGGTAAAAACAATTGCCATCTGAGGAGAAAAAAGTACAATTAAAAACAAATTAGTGTGCAGTGCACTTCACTTGGAAAACCAAACCTCCCCCAGTTAGCATTTGGTGCTATCTCAATAAGAAAGAGGTTATTTTACAGAGAAACCTCATATTTGAAAGTTCTTTCTAGGTTACCCAATTGTATCACCATGCCTTAAAATATTCCCCTTCTAAATACACAATAAAGTTAATTTAATTTACTTAATCCTGCCATCATCTGACAAGTCTTGTGCACTGTTTTGTTGCATAGAAAATGCCAGTGAAAAGCCCAGCAAGCGACTAGAATTAGGGTAGATGTGGAATACATCAGGGAGAGGGACTAATGTACTAAGGGAAGAGTAGAGGTCAGATTGGATTTCTATCACTTCTGCACTGAAAAGCACGAGTGATGCAGAGACACGGAGTTTGGGATAAGAAGACTCACCGTTTGCACATGGGTTGCTTGTGCACCGGTCCACTTTTTTTTCACAGTTTGACCCTGTGAAGCCAAAAGGGCAAATACAAGTGTAGCTGGCTCCTTGGTCTTTCTCCAGGCAGGTGCCACCATTGAAGCATGGAGAATCTATACACGTCAAAGCACTGTGCTCACAGTGAGTGCCATAGTAGCCAGGGGGGCACAGGCAGTGATAACCGTTCTCCATATCCTGCAAAACACAACATTAGAACACTATTATTGGATGGCACCAAATAATAGCTGCTTGCATGCTTGATTTTGGTCATCAGTGAGCACTGTTCAGTCCCTGCCACAATGATGTGACAAAGGTGACATTTGGTGAGTAAATAACTGCAGGCTGGACTGTGAGAGATAGAGCTGTGAATCAGCCATATGCAGCTACACAAGATGCAGTTGTAGGGAGCCTAAAGGCAGCTAGACAAAAACATTACTAACACCACTACTGTCTACTGCGATCCAGGAGGTCTCCCAGAGCAGAATGTGGTGTCAACCTACACAGCTGGGATCAGGCTATTTGTCTTCAGCATGGGAACCCTTTTTATTTTACAAGGGCTTATGCTGCTTTGCCATAGATAAGTCCCTACCACCCAGCTCACCACCAAACTGCATTTTCTTTCCAAGTCATGTATATCCAAGGCCTGGGGAAAATAGAGCTAGGGTCTTGCACCATTAGCTTTAACATAAACATGCATCAGATTATATTTGCTATCTATAATTGATCAGCCTTTATCAACAGGTAAAATCAATCACTGACTGAAGCTGAAAACAGACTGAAACACTAGGCTGCAGGAAACTAAAACTGCAGAACCCTGTTTCACAGGAAGTATTCAGCTGATTGCCCTCATATTGTCGGACACTGCAACAGAAAACAGAAGTTTTCTTTTATTTGCTATTAAAATAAAGACTTAGGACATTTCTGTATGAACCTTGGTTTGAGAAGCTTATTTCTTACAGGCCTGCTCCCTCTCCAACCTTGTGTCTTGCCAAGTTCTCATAATGGCTGCCACAGAAACCTAAGGATCAGTTGACTAGCTCTAATCTAGATGATACATCTCCTCCTGTGACAGACTTCCTCCCCTGACACCTCTTGGGAAGGGTTCAGTGTGGTAGTTGTGAGTGTCAGTAATGAACCTGTGTAGTATCAAATTCCCATTATGTTGTTACAGAACCATTTGTGGGTAAGGTATACTGGGGCTTGCTTTACACAAAGACTTTACATTTAAAATGCTCTCACCGTGCAACTGCCGCCATTCCTACAGGGATTGCTGTCACACTCACTGATCTCGTGTTCGCAGTCAACACCAGTGAAGCCAGGTTTGCATGAACACGTGTAGCTGCCCTGGCCGGTGTTCATGCAGGTTGCTCCATTTTTGCATGGTCTGTGGTGGGTGCAGTAGTTCAGATCTGCAAAGATAGCAGGAGATGGGGAAAATGTTTTTTATGGCTGGGAAAAGACATCCAACCCTAATCATTCTATGATTCTATGATGCTATGATTCATATGAACACACTTTAGTTAACAAAGACAGAATTTTCAATGAAGTAATTAATTCTGTGAAGAACAGAAATAGTGGGAATGATAATCCAGGTTATTATCAGTAATAATCAGGAGTTTCAGATTATCCTCAGCTTTAGATACTTCTCTATGTCCATCACTGTAATACATGAGCTCTGAGTTTTGAGACCTGGCAAAAGTTTAATTTTCTTACTGCTTTTGTATACTCTCACTTTTTTATGGGGATAAACCCATTAGTTGCAATGGGATTAGATGCCAAATGGAGAATGTACTTTCTAAGTGTGTGCTCTCCAAAAGACACACCACAACACTATGTACACAACATGTCACATACTAAAACAGTAAGCCCCACCTTTGAAAGGTGTGCTCCAAGGCACATTCTGGGGAGGTAGGGAGGGAATAATGATGTTTTGGCTCAGAGATTTAAACAAACACTGGAAATCTTTTATTGTTTGTTTATCATGCTCTCTTGTTATGAATGTTGGTAGTTTAAACTGTCTAAATGCTCTGCTAAGCTTGACAGTCCTCTTTTTTCCCCTTTAATTTGAAAGGGAGGTTAAGTGCACAAGTTCATAGGACGTAAGCAGAAAATCTTTATTATCTCTATAAATACCATAAAGTAATTGGAATACAACTGGTTAATAGATAACTACAAGCAGAAACAGAGCCATGCAACTTTATTTTTCCTGCTTTATTCAGACTTCACCATCTTAATCCTTTAACTGTTCTGAAAACACTTAGCTTGCTTTGAGCACTTCATGATCTCGGTGCCAGCAATACATATATGGCCTTGAGGACATGACTGCTCAGCTGGCTACAGTTCAGTGATTCAGTGGGTTGAATAGGTGGAAGTGGTCTGGTGTACCTTAAAATGGAACCTGTACTTTTCATTCTTGCTTACATGATTTTTCTCTCATGCTCCAGACTTATCACATGAGTTAACTTCCTTGTATGCAAAATAAGGAAGGCCCAAATGATGGTGTTTACTGCTGCTGGAAACTGTTTAGTAAACTGTTATAGTTGTACAGGGAATAAGTTAAACTTCACTGGAGCAGGCAGAAAACTTGCCTGTTAACACTCATCCATGTTGTTGGGGTTTTCCCCCAAGAGAAAAACTTCTTTTTTTACAAGAGCTGCCAAAATGGATTGCTTGTTTTCAACCAAACTTACTACTAATACAGGCATTGGTATCTAGGACAGCAGTGGTACAAACTGATGCCTATGAATGTGGATCTTGCAGAAACTTAGTTCTACATCCAATGAGTCAGATTCCTTAGTCTGGTACTGAGGAGTACCCAATCTTGAGCCATAAGCACGGCCTTCAGAACTAACCTTGATCACAGAAGAGGCCACCCCATCCTTCGTCGCATATGCACTGCCACTGTGTTTTACACGTCCCATGGCGGCAGCCTATATGGGGAATGCATTCATCACAGTAGCGGCCTTGCCAACCAGGGCGACAGCTAAAAGAGAAGCCAAATTGAAACATTAATGACATGGAAAAGAGTTGAAGTTTCTATTACAAAGGGATGTTTTAACTGGAGTTTGGATTGTGATTGCCATCTACTCACATGCACTCTCCAGGCTTGTTGCAATACCCATTCTGTTCAGTGCATCCAGACAGGCAGATGGCTGTAAAGAGAACATAAGAAAGCAGAAATATTTAGGTAAATACACATGGCACTACAGAATATGCTTTTTAAAGGGTGAATGCCAGCTTTAAAATGACTACTTTGAAAAGCAGTTTTGCACTTTCAAAGCCTTGTTTTAAAAATTCTTGGTACATGGAGCCCTGGAGCAGGAGGAAGTGGGAAAGAAGAGCCAACACTTGACAAACTGTCCTTTACTTTTTCTGTTTATGCAACAAACATGAACTCTTGCTAGAAAAGGAGCAAGAGGTTTTGGCTTGTGCTCATATTAAGATTCCCACTACTACACCACAACATCTGCCTCATCTCCTCTGGCAGCAGGGGTGGTAGAAGCAATTGATAGACAAGCTGCTAGCATTGTAAGTTGGAACAAGTATCACTGATTCAAGGTTATCAGCTCAGCTCCTTTCTCTGCTAGCTCTCTCTTTGCTGCTAATGCTCACAGAGGTGAATCACAGCGCTGGCAGGCAGAGGAGGCAAAGTCCTCAGCATGCAAGCTTCTCTCTCCAGGCAGGGAGTGGAAAGGTCAGCACGGGAACCTTCAGGTAACCATGCATGCATAGGAGCCTGCAGATAACCATGCATGGAACCTTGGTGCAGTGTCAAAGCCACCATGTTGTAAGGACTGACCATAATGACAGCTACAACCAGGGTCAGGCCAGCTCGTGGAACAGGACAAGGGAACATGGGTTTGGGTCCCTTCATCAAATAAGCTCACTGATGGCATGGGGGCTGCATTTACTCAAAGCTTCTTGGGCACCATCCCTTCTCCCACACTTGCACCCACTCAGCACAGAGCAGGGCCTTGGGGAGCCAAAGTGGGTGATGCTACATAGGTCGCTGAGGCCTCAGCGCTGCTCCCAGTGTGTGTGGGGAGCCCCCAGCCTCCCTCCGCCTCTCGGCAGCCTCTGCCGGCGGCGGAGCACTTACGTTCAGTGCAGTACTCGCCGGTCCAGCCCGGCAGGCAGGCCAGGCTGCCGTCCGCCTCGCAGACGTAGTGCCCGAAGCGGTCGTCGCGGCGCTTGCAGAGACGGGAGCAGCTCTCGCCGTAGTAGTTCTCGCTGCAGACCACCCGGTAGGAGTAGCGCAGCTGGGTCAGCGGGCTGCTCTGCACGTCCTCCAACCAGTCCTCGCCTACCGACAGCGACCGCTGGATCGACATCTGGCTGATGAGCCAGTCCTCAGAGGGCGGCCGGGAGCCTGCGGGAAAGCGGTCCCGTGTCAGCCAGCGGCCGCCGTGCAGCGCACACCACCCACCACCGAAACCGCAGCGAGAAATCCCCGCTACCCCGACGGATGGGAGCGGATCTATATCCCATATGGATACATACATATATATATATGTATAGACACATATGTGCGCGTATATAAGCGTGTGTGAGGGTGAGGTGCCCCACGTACAAGGGTGGCCGTCGGGGTGCGCTCACCCCGGCCGACGGGGGCTCAGTGAAGGGGCCTTTGAAAGCGAGGGCTGCCGTGAAATATCCTTTTCCTCTCGGCTCAGAAAAACATCCCAAAGCCATTATTCCTTTCCAAAGGGCGGAATTCGAGCAAGGTGTAAAATACAGGAAAAGGCGGCCGGAGCTCGCTGGCAGCCTCCCGGCTTTCTCACCGCAGCCCGCCTCGCTTTCCCACGCCAAAAATAAACCGGAGGAAACGCAATTGTGTTGGAGATTAGGCCAGGGCAGAATCAAAGCGGCCCCTGATGGATATCGTCGGGGGACCGGCTCCTGATGGTGGGATAAAGCCGGTCCCGGGAGTTATGGTATAAACAGCTGAGCCGGGGCTGCCGTTAACCGTTTCGGGATTGGGGGGGGGGGGG